>QEYC01000156.1:0-48485 GCA_009935795.1 Pholiota adiposa | reverse complement strand
GAACTCGAACTACTGTACCATTTCGAATGGTTCGGCCGGGGGTGGGACATGGGACAAGGTGGCCGAAATTTTGATACTGGCCACCCAGACGAGGACCTAGGACAGAGCCAAAATTTTGGCCAAAAATTTCGGCCAAGTGCAAATTTCAGACGATTTTTTCAGGAAAAAAATCGATTTTCTGACTAGGACATTTTGAAGTGGTGGCCAACGACGTTGGGATGGGACAAGTGACCGATGTCGGCCATAGCCACTAGCCTTGGGACACGGGACGGCCGAACCATTCGAAATGGTACAGTATGTGCCAACTATGTGCGCGAGCTAATCAAGAGCTAATCATCGCCGGGTCATCAGTTGAATCTGCACCACAGTCAAACAAAAGGGCATCTATGCACCATCAGGATGAGACATCGATCGGCGCCCAATATGTCCTCTGTGGGAAGTGCTCATGATCAGGAAGGGAGGACGACTGCCAAGGAGGAGGCACGTAAACGGTAAGGCTTCATGGCGGTCGAAATTCCTTCCTGGAATTGGTGCCTTCGCCTCCCGCATCGTACTCGTATACGTCAGTCTCCGCCCTGCAGACCGTCTTCGTCCCGACATTCCTCGCGTTTTCTGCTCGCTTCCAATTGTAAATCGTGCCCATATATGGCACCCAAGGTTCTCGCAGTTATCAGGGCAGCATTCACTGTTCATCGTGCTCATTGCTTGAGTCTGGTTCCAGATCCGGCTTAACAAACTAGGTCGCATACAGACGAAAATTCGCGGTGGCGACGAGTCAAGTCAGGCGACAGGTAGGGAAGTCGGCATGCATCATCTTGTCGGGGTGTCGTCAAGCCTGTTGCGCAGGGAAGTTCTGCAGTCGCTGTCGTGCGGCCAAAGAGAACTCAAAGGAGAAGGCGATTGCGAGAGCGAAGGCGGGACGGTTGAGAAGAAGGCGAATGTAGAATGCGGAGACCGCAGCTCGCGCAATACATGAGTGCTGCTGCTGGCAGCAGCGCGTGTCATCGTCGGTGGCGTGCGCGCGTGACTCATCAGCATATAAGCTAACAGCTGCTATCGGATGTATGCGATGGGTGTGGATGAACGAAGGCCCAAGGGTGACCAAGTATGAAACAGGCCTGAGCGAATACGCTGACAGGGGCGTGAGATGTGAGGGAGGAGCGGGAGGAACGAAAATTACGCACCTGTTACATCTCCCTTTTCCTGCTTCTTGCGTACTTTGTTTCTCTAGGTTCCTGAATATCGAGTGCTTGGTTTTCCCATCCCTGAGTCGTAATGGGAGTAGCGAGATGAGCGAGGGACTCGATACATGATTGAAGGTGAATAAGGCGGCGATGCGCAAAAATGCTGTAGGTTGATGTTGACGAGTCAATGGCAAACAGTTGACTTAGACATGCTCACGCAACAACATTATCACCCTTCTTAAATCCTAGAGCGAAAAATAAATGCATCCCTACCGTACATCACAGATTGCACGATCCAACCCTCAATTTATGCTATACCGAGTACTTCGAAGCAAGGTCTTCACCAAATTCGCGCCTTAGCCGAGCACACCGAGTCGATGACGCACGAAATCCCAGTCGGCGAATGTGGAATTGGAAAAACAGGCGAATGAGTGAACGGGGAACAGCGAAAATGGACGAGAATTGGGGGACGATATAACATCTAGAACCTTAAGGACAACTAACCAATCCTGTCAGCGCAGTCTAGCATCAAAGAACAACCTCACGCACCTTGCATACCCGCTCACGCTCAACGCACTCCGCATTCGCCGAATTCCGATACATGACTCAAATCGCAGGCCCTAGGTAGCCAGGCTATGGCTACTGACCAAAGTTAGGCGTTAAGCGCTAACGACCAACCCCGCCGGCTCATCTCACGTTCTCTCTCCTTTCTGCTTCCTTCCCTTCACCATCTATCCACATCCACGCCCACGTCCATGCCCCAACTCGGCTCGTCCTCGCCACCGTCTTCCGCATCTACGTCCTGGCCGGCTTCGTCACATTCCGCAGCACACCCCAAGCACATGCACATGCACGCCCTCGGTATGCGACCTCGAATATACGCTCTCGTAGTAGGCTGCGAGGCACCCTCGTGCTCAAGGGATTTCGATGCAATTCCATTCGGGTGGGCACTGGCTCGCGGGATGATGCGCTAGGGCTCCAAAGAGAGGGCGCGTGGGCGAGGGGGTAAGCTCGTCGAGCGGCTGGGGGCGGGCGCACGAGAAAAGGGGAGGCGGAGGCGGATGGAGTAATCGTTACGAGGTGGGGGTTGTAGGGCGAAGGGAGAGGGCATTGGAGAGGATGATTGGCGCAGCGCTGTAGAGGAGGAAGCACTAGCATTACTCCGGATTGTCAAGCAGAGCCTCAGTCGCATGAAGGGATGATGCGCAGTTAGGAACGGTGCGGCGCTGAGATCGGAGAGCATCGGACGCAGGAGGGAAGGACCCGACGCTCGATACGAGCGTGAGCGGGACTATGAGAGGCCTATGGGTACCTATGAAGCGATAACTGGAGGAGGGAAGGAAGGTCAGCGAAACGGAAACACAGGAGCTACGCGCTACTTACACGTAGATTCGCGTTACAATTGAAGTAAGTTGAGGAAGAGGAACTTGGTCGCTGGACTGAATGAATGTTGTAGCGTCGAAGTATAGGCAGTGATGGCCCTGAGCTAAGGTAAGGGCATACATCCTCTCTTCCATTCGCAGCGTAGTCGGGACGCTTGGCCTTCCTTCACTGTCAGTGTCGAGGTCAGCGTCGAGTTCAAACCCGCGTCCACGCCGCGCCGGCAAATTGCGAAATTCACGCGGAGTTCAATTTCTTTGATGAAGGCGCACTCTCCCACCTCACCGTTTCCTTGCTCCCTCTCCGATCTCGTCTCGCGGGGGCTCTGGACGCTTCTGCTGTTTCTGGCTCTGTGGCTCTATGTCCCCTCCTTCCCTCCTGCCCATCCTCCCGCCACACCTCCTTTTCCCGCCTCTATCACTCTCTGCATATAATACACACCTCCAAGCCCAGCGTACGCTCGTAACGCACATGCCCGGGGCTCTGAGGTGATCGGGCTTTAGATAGTGTATAGATGCGGAATGGACGGGGACGAAGTCCAGGCGGAACTTTCCCTCTTTCACCTCGATGAATATCGGTGAGGCTTTCAATGCTAGACTCTAGTAGCTATGATTCTGTGCGTGCGTACACTGGCTGGATGGTGACGGTCGTTTGTAGGATGGTGGTGTTCACTCCTCCTTCCCTCTTTGCCGTTTTCTAATACTACTCTCCCTGCTGGCCCGTTCGCCCTCTTCCGATATCATTTACTGTGAGATGAGCATTAAGCAGCAACGTTGTGCCTTGGGTTTTGGGTTTCGGTATTGGGAATTGAGGAATGGACGACGTTTGAAGCAGACTGTTGGGTGTTAAGATTCTGTGCGCGATGGGTTCCGAGAGGCAAGGTGCGTTGATCTGTCTCCCTTTTCCCTTTCCCTTTCTTTTCCTTTATTTTTCCCTTGTTTTTCCCTTGTTTTTTCTATTCTTTTCATTAACGACGATCCCTAACAGCGTGCTTGTGCTTATCTTACAGATCTACCAGTACAGCGCACACACCACTTCCCCCTTCCTTTCCTGCTGCCCGCTAGCACTCTCCTCATAAACCAAGTGAATTATCCATCCACACAAACGAAACACGAAACACGATACATTAAACACCAAGCACCGAACCCAGCTCCGTCTCTTGCTCTCGCTCCTAGAAAACACCTCACTCACAATGCCCAAGAGCTCAATGCTCAGCTTCGGCTCTCCGCTCCATGTATCCGCATTCAACTATACATCACGGATTCATCCTCGACTGTTACAGCTCTACTGCCACCACCACATACGACTCTGATTGTAGAAAGTACGTATCCAGACTCGCGAACCAACTCAAGCTTGTTACATACCCCTCAGGCAGTGTGCTTCATCAAACATCCACGTCGTAAGTATACGCTACCCAACACTCGAGCCCCTCCTCCCATATCGTCCCTCCCTCCTCATCAACCACGTCCACTTGCTCCTGCCTCTATCGCCATCTTCGCAATGCACCCCCCGAGTACTGCGTGCAATCATACAACGCGCGCCGGGCCTCGGAGGTGATACGCCAGCGGATCGCGTGTAGACGCGGGATATCTGTCGACTCGGACGTCGGGAGGGAGAGGCGCAGGCTGTCTCTGGAATAAATTGAAGTGGAGGCTTGGAAGCTTGGACGCCCGAGAGGTGCATTTATGTTCGCCCTGGTCGCTCGACGCGCATGCACACCCGCTTCCACAGTCCCTCCATAATGAACACCGCACCGCCGATTTCGATCTACCTAGTCTCTAAAGTATTCGGCCACCTCAGTCTATTCCGCCGCCCCAGTCAACAAGGATCAGACCCGCAAACCGAGGAATGAAGACGGTCGACAAAACCTGACGAGCTCACCCCGACGCGCTGATGGAGGACCGGGGTGTCCGGTCGACTTACGCATGGCTGATTGAGAAGCTGGATGAGGAGGGTTAGAGGATAGCGAGTTTTAACCAGTTGCCGGCCGAGTCTCCGCCTTCCAAAGCAAAGGCTGATGCTACTACTTTATTAAATCCGTTATCAGCTGAAGATCTAATGTATGAATTTAGTGTACAGGACAAATGAAATTCGCGTATTTAATGAAATACACTACGCTCGATGCTCATTGAATTCAGGATGATTCATAGCAGATGATCGACAAATCACAATATCATTTCCGCGAACCCCATTCCAACCACTCATCTCCAGCATACCCTCTAATATGGTAACTTGTCGAGACAAACCTCAGATCAACATCCGGTACCATCTTCTTGGCAATATTCCTCGCTTTATGCAGCACATCTTCACTAACTTGGTCCAACCTATTCGTAATCAGTGTAACGACCCGGATAGGACACGCAGGGTTTTCCAGAGCGAGCCACTTGTCAGCATCCCGCTCCCGCTCTCGCTCATCCAAATGGTCATTGAACACCTGCGCCACTCCCAACAGCAGCACATGGCTACTGAAAAGCTCGAATCGCAGATGCCTCAACTGTGGAGCGTGCGTCCAGATAGGCTCCAGCCCTCTCTGCGCATAATCATGTGTGTCAGCAGTATACGCCCGCCGCGAAGGAATGTAGCCGATACCAAGGCAGCGGACGCCCAACGTGAGCGTGCCGACATTTGGCGCAGACTTGAGGATGTTGTGGATCTGCGTCGTCACACGATGATCCCTCCACTCCTCCGAGCACCCATCCAGCGACAGCGTGTGCAGCGCGGGCAGATAGAGGTTGGCGAAGAGCTCCAATGTGTCAGCTGTACTCGAGTTACTCCGAACAGACAGGGAGGTGAGGTGGGGGAGGGTGCAGCGCTCGAATTTCTTGGGCTCCAGCTCGAAGAGGATGTCGGCGAACAGGAAACTCGCCCATTGGAGATTCGGAACAGCGCGCATGAAGGAGGACCAAAACCCGAGGGAGACCTTGATGTAGAGGGTTGATACGTGGGTGAGCGAGGCCCAGAGCTGGGGGATGATGATGTCCCCGATCAATAGTTCACTCTCATTGAGAGCGAGGCGGCGGAGCGGTGATGCGGTCGTGGTCGTGTCGCTGCGCCTTCGCGCAGTGCAAGCAAGAATGGATTGTGCATCGACGACCGAAGCTTCATTTATCCCCGGTCCCGTTTGACTCAAAGACAGTACCAGAGTATGCATATTCAAGCACGCAACCCCACGCTTCCGAAGCTGTCTCGAAAAAAAGGGACAGAGATCAACATACTGCCCCGATGCGATAAACCTCAACACAAAATCCAGGGCGGCCCCAGCCTCAAAATTCCATGGCTTGATCTTACCCGGCCTTTCTATCACAGCGTCAAGCCGGATGAACGGTGCACCCGCACCCTGGTTCGCCTCCCACCACTTTATGAATTCCACATCTTTCTTAAGCACTGCATACCCTGGCTGTGTTGCGATCCATTTCACGGTCACGACGTGGTTTAAGTGCGACCAGAGAAATGGGGACATCAGCGCCACTGTTCGCCAGAATTGGGAGATGTGGGATAGGAGAATGGGTACGTTTTTGGATTTGGGTTTTTCAAGTGGGTACGGGGGCAGGCAGTGGGTGAAGATCTCCTGGATGACGTCGCAGGGGATGTTGTTGATAGAGGTTGCATCTTGCGAGGCGGTTGGCATTGAGCGGAAGAGGTCGCGGGGGATGTAGAATTAATTCAGAGCGACGTGGGTGATGCGCCTTTAAAGCTACTCGGACGGTGAGCGAAAATGGCCCATGAAAAGTGTGCCACTGTCAATGCATTCGTTGTCGCGCAATGCCACTTTCCTGTCCGTGGCATCTGTCATTGACCATGGCAACGTGGGGTCAGACCTGTTGCTAATCCGTGGCCATGTCCTCTCATTGAAATGGTAATTTCTTCTTCGAAATATTTGACAAGAGATCGCTGACTATTCCACTATCCGAGCCCTAACCAGATATGCGGACACAGTGCAGTTTCAGAGTATGCATATGAAAGGCTGTCGGAAAGGGCAGCCTCACTCAGAGAACGTTAAAGAAAGGACAACGGTGTGGTCTTCGTTGCGGTAGTCAGAAGACGTACATCGTAGTCTAATTGTATATAGAACTCACCTTCGTTGCGGTAGTCAGAAGACGGCGCGACGAAAGGTGGGGATGAGAATATATGTAATTTCTTATCTCCTATCAGTCCAATCCATCTGTCTCGTAAGGGCTCTGTCAGGTGTCGTTGTGATTGTGATTTGAGGAAAGGATACGTGTGCGTTGAGTGCGCGCGCGCATTTGCCTCGTCGTGAGCCGCAGGGCTTACAGCATATGTTATAAAAAAAAATAGAGTCTTCTGTTTAGCACTTCTGGATCGAAGTCACATTGAGGAGCAACCTTCCAAACTGTTCGTACCGCAGCAACTGTTATATGTACATTTCCACACTCCATCCCAACAGAATTTGATGCGCCTCCATTTCGATTGATTGTGATGTAACTCGAATGTCGACACTTGCTACAGTGTTAGGCAAGCTATCCCGGATTTCCTGAAGTCTTGACTGCACAATGAATTCTTCAGTTAAGGCAACCATCAGCAGAATGGGACAGACGGGATTCTCTAGACGCAACAGCCTGTTACCCAAGCAGAATAAATGTTGGAGGTATAGAGGTAGTTCCTGTTGTCGTTCCTTCCTGTAGTAAGTATACTGTCTGAGCAGTTTCAGTTTCAGGTGCGCTACTCTATTAGATGTGGTGTGTGTGCCCAGATCGGGGATTCCGCCGTATTGTAAGATGCTAAATGAGGCGTATAATAGAAGTGCGACTTGATAGCGACTTGTCTTAGGATAAGTGTTGTGATATTAGGAGCTGAGAGCATGGTGGTGTCGAGTTGGGTTATTGTGCGGCTGTCTTCCCATGAGATGTCTCCCAATGATAATGTGCGCAAGGCGGGTAGGTGAAGCTTTGTGAAGAGTATCGAAATGTCACATTTATAGTCAAATCTACGGGTGATGTCAATGAAGAGTGAAGTGAGGTCGGTGAGAGCATAATCGACAAGGTTGGTTGATGCTGCGGAGTGTGTTTTACTTTCCTCGAGGTCAGAAATAACAAAATATCCCCATCGAAGTGCTGGGAGCATGTGGAGAAGGCTATGCCATTGACAGAAGTTAGAATGGATAGAGGCATCGTACAATGCGATTTGGGTCAGCATAGACGAAAGGGATGGAATAAACCTAGCATTGAAATAAGATGCCCGTTCTATGCATAAACGTCGCAGTGGAGTACGGTAGTATGCTCATAATCTCTTGAGCATGACTGAAATTAGTGTCTGTATCGTTATTGTATGCGCCCGGAGTCAATACATAGTATGCAGATTTGGGCATGCAATCCATCTCTTGAGCATTTGGGTGTAATAAAACCCATGGATATCATACCCGGGAAATTCTTACCAGCGAAGAGCATAATCCCAATTTATGGCTCAGCCTGAGGGAGACTGCGTGTCCCATCAAATCCCTCACTATCGTTTTCAACCAACTCAATGATGTGTCAGAGGACTATCGGATTAAAATTTGTCAGATTACCGATGGTTATGGACTGGGGGTTGACCTGAGGTTTGCTCAAGCGAGTATTGAAAATGCTGCCTCAAAAGAGTGGGTGGACTGGAGTTCGAGATTGTAGTATGATCATCCCATATCGACTTCTATCGTACATAGTTCCAGATATTTTCTGCGCATACCCTCTCGCGTAGCATTCTATACTAGCATTTTCGTAACAGAGCGACGATTAGAAGTTTCAAGCTTCAGATGCATTTCGTAAACCTATATATCGTTCGGAATTTAAACTATACTCCACACTGAGCGTGAAATTAAGAACTCTGTGTGAGGAACACATTCACGTTCGCACCCCCAGGAACCGCCACGGCCAGTCAACGTCCTGTAGGACTTGGAACCGTATTGTCAACCCCAAATCCCAAAAATTTCAATCACGCCAACAATGATATGGGCCACTGACTCACTCAATTCCATCTGTCGAACACCGCTCCATTCGCACGATGCACGCGCGCGTGCTCAAAGTGCGAAAACATTACGATCGTGATCTCAGTCAGCCGCCTCAGATCGGAGTCATCCCCGTAACGACTTTGAACTCACGCTTCGAGCTCACGCTTCGGTCTCGTCTTGTCATCACCAAATGAAGCTGACGGGCGCGGACAACGGGCAGGCACCGACAAGACAGGGACGGAGTATATCAGTACGAGCGAGGGAAAGAAAAGCCAGGTCTGAGAGGAAAGGAGAGAAGGCGAGAGTGCTACGAACTGCGCGACGGAGGCGGCTGCGATGCGTCCGACGAGGACCAGATGGGCAGCGAGTACGCTGGAGGGCTAGCGTGAGCGGCGCTGATGCTTAAGCTTGACAGTGATTCAGGTGGAAGAGCTCAAAAAAAGGCGTCGACTTGGACGCATACAAACTTCCACAGACCCTCGAACAAGAATGCGCGATCAAGCCGTGTTCCGAGAAATTTGGCTCACTCCTTCTCCAGGTACACGGAGCGTAACGAAGGATCAGAAGGATGGAGATGTAGTGCAGCAGGGCGGCCTGGCTGGACACAGCGTGGATGGGGCGGAAGGAGTTGGTGAAGGCGAGCGTAGACGCAAATTGGGCCCCTCGGATTGTTAGAATAGCATATATCTGCGTTGGGGGCGAAGAGGGTTGAGGCAAGTCGGAGGTGGACCTTGCGCCTTGGAAGTGGGCGAAATACGAAACGCCGCAGGAGGGATGTGGATGTGCTGGACGAGATGGATACAATTCTTAACCATAAGTCAGCGCGAAGGGAGCGTCGTAACGAAGGTGGGGTCTAGCGTGCGGGTATATGCGCCATCTGGAGAAGGTCGATGATCCATGGGGTTCCGAATAACAGAGACAAAGTCAGCGGGGACGAGGCGAGGAGGCAACAAGTACAAACCTACGCAAACCCGAGTGTGGGCGCTACGTACGCATGAGCATTCAAAGATCCAGAAGAGTTGAGAAGAGAAGGGGTACGGACACCTGCCCGGTGTAGGAGATATTGAGACGACCGCTGGGAGAGTGATACAGACGCACTGATAGAGCTCTGGGGTGGAGCTACAACGTGTGCCTGTAGAGTGATCACAATAGGACGGAGAGAGTCGATCCACTCCGGGGAATACCACCCTCTGTTAAGGGAAGAAAAGGAGAGCACCAGAGGCATGGAAGGATGCGCTCTAGAGAATGTACGCCCACACCGAGAGGATGGTTAATGGAAGGCTGAATGGAAGAGAGTTAGTACGGACAGGACCATGTGGAAACTCGTACGAACCTACCCAAATTCAATGTTCAAGCTCAAGCGTGTATGAACTCTACGTACGCATGAGCGTTCCACGAGTCAGAGGGTTGGGAATCCGGATGCGCGAAGATGCCTATATCAATAGGGCTGCTGGAAAAGTCGTAAAGACACGGGCCTGGTTGACTTGAAAATGACATGTAGGTGAGGTGATGCATGGCGGGAAGGGAGAGGACGTCAGAGGGTGCCCTGGTCGAGTATTCGTCAGGTCGAGGTGGAGCTGCGCTCCAGAGACTGCATGTCCTCCGTACGTCCTTCCATGAGTGTCCGTGTCAGAGTCAGAATCAAAGCACGTCCAAGCCGACGGCGCGCGACAGCAAATATTAAATTTTTTTCGAAGCCCGATTTGACACGGGCACGTGATCAATTACATAATCTCCCTTCTCCGACCGCCTCGTCACCGACAACGCACATTGTGCCCTTTCCAACGCCTACGACCAGTACACCCGTAGTTCGCTGACTTCGTGATGTGTCCTCCAATTCCCGTTATCCACTATCCCGCCCCAAAGACCTCCAACCTCGACTAAATCTTCTTAATTTGGACATGTAGAGCACAAACGCCGCGCTGACGGTCTCATCTGATGGACGGACGCTATCGGAACCTACGAACCAGTACAAGCCACGCATATTGAATAATGAATATCGAATATTGAATCCTGACTCTATGGAGAGCGACCCTATCACTCTGACCTGACTTCTCTCATCTCGCTATCTCTGTCATGGCCCGCGTCGTCCATCCTCTTACATCCCCGATTCCTCACCTATCTCCCTGACTACACGCCGCAGCACATCAAAACTGCATTTTCCGTCAATTCAACACACTGGCTTACATCTCGCCTTCAGGTATGCGCGCTCCACCTATACGACAACCGAAAAGCGAATGCTCCTGAGGCCACATTTGCCTAGGTCCCACGTCGCCTCCATGTTACCTCGCAGCCAGTTCGGATCCTCCCCCACCCAACTCATCCCCGCTCAGTTCACCAATCCTCTCCTCTCATCCTTTCCCTTGCATCTCTCCCTACCCTATAACCCGTCCCTTCCCTGCCTGCCTATCTTCCCTCAGCTCGATCAGAAAGCCCAAATTTCGTCGAATCAGGATCGGATCGCTGCTGCTCTTGTTGGGTGGAAGCCCTGTGAGGGCGTTGAAAACCATTGAGAACGTTACGGGAGGGTAATGCGAAGGCGTGACGAAGGCATTGAGATGGTAACGAGAGGATCGCGAGAGTAGTGACAGCCATCGAGGAGCAGAAAAGGGCTGCGAAAGCTGCAGAGTGTCCCCCGTCGACGATCCTTAGCGGTGTGGGTTTTTTAGCACCCCGGGACGCGAGCAGGCTTTCCGCATTGAGCGTAGAGCTCGCTTCCTTCCTCCGTTTTCCTCATTCGTCGCCCCGATCGCCCTATCCTCACGCAAACACGAAGCGCCCAACGCTTCGCTCACCTGGGAGGTCTGTCAGGACGAGTTGGAGGTGTCGTGGGACAGCCTCGCTTCAACTTTCAAGTGTTTAAGGCATGCTGAACGTCTACAGTGGTCATGGTCCAACGCTAACAAGAGCATGGCGGTCACCGCTCAGCACTCATTGCTCATTGCCGCTCTCGCCGGCGGTTCTATCATGGCTTGACTGTCATAGCGAATTCTCGAGCACCTCCCTCTTGACTTCATTGTCAGCTCTCCATCGTCGTAGCCCGGACTCTGGGCACTGAGGGTTCGAAGGTCGACGGGTCGAGCTCCATCTTCGCATATCGCGTTGCCGGGAACTCAATGGCGTGTCGTCTCACACCAGTCATTCCAGTCGTTCCATTTCCGTTTTCTCAGTTCATTTGGCGATGGGTTGGACCCAGATTAGACGTGCCAGCGCTATCAACCATGCCTTGGAGCTTCGAACTTTGAGCTCCCCCGGGACCGTCTCTCTTCGTGGTCTCGTCCTTCCTCCGTCCCCCATTCTTCTTCCGGCCCCTACTACACGAGAGACGAAGACGAGATGCTCTACGGCTCGCCGCACCCGCTCAAACACCTCGGAGATCGAATATCTGATTCAGGACTCGGAGGACGCGCGGCGCGGTGTCGTGTCGCAGCATGTCGCTAGCATTCGTGCTTGGTTCGCAGGTTCGTCGTTGGCCTACGGTTGGTCGGAGGAGTATGGTTGGGAGGAGGAATGGGTCAGAGGGTTGGAAGGTCCATTGAAACACTCGTATTTGTGGGTACGTAATTTTCGTTCGATTAGATCCCTGAATCCCTTTTCATTCTATCTGGTTTTAGCAGCGCTAGCCTCTGGGAATGGCATTGCACGCTTCTCTCGTGAAGTGCGCAACGTGCACCAGTTCATTCATCATATGTGTGCGAGCTTTTGGATTTCTTGTTGGCTGTTCGCTCTCGCGAGTTCAATGTGATACAGTATCTTTGACTCTGGTCTTGTAAACTGTCCTTTCTGCATTCGAGTCTGTTCTATTCCAGATGAATAGAGACTGGTTTACTGTACTTCTCTCGTCACCTGAATGGTCATCTGGGTATCTGAATCCTTGTAAATAGCACTGAGGGTGCTCTTTGTATCTTCGTTGTTATCTCGCTTTTTTCGGTGCTGCTCTGTCCTTCATTTATGACCTTGGCTCTAGCGTTTGACGGCGAATCATGGCGTATCTACACTTCATAAATTGACGTTGATGTTTGTCTCATAGTTTCTTTCAAGACGCACCGCGTTCACGGAAACGAAACCGGCCTACATTTCTGAGGCCGGTAATTCCTGTTTTCTTGTAAGAAGTTATCGTTTTTGAGTAAGGGATCTATCACTTTCAGTGATGACAGAAATAGTTATCGAATTGGTAAAAAGAAAAATAACGCCAACGGTACTACATGGGAGGCCACGCTAATTAGATTGAAGACATCGCTGCAGCTTTTACTAAGGGTATAATTCTTGGAGTAATATATAACTTTCTCAATCCCCATTTGACCCGCTCCTGCACAACGGCATGACCAACCATCATCGAGGTGAACCGTAGGTCAATGTTTTCTTAATGTAGGCGTGGAGAACTCTAGAACGCTGAAATTTGTCTCTTCAGTCGATTCGCTCATAAGCGATGCCAACGGTCCAGATCAGACCATCTTCCACCTCCACGATGCATTGGAGCGCATTCAACTCTTCAAAGCTAAAAGCTTCGCCCCAGCACTGCACCAAATTACCAAAACTATGTAGACATCACATTCGTAGAAAGGTGAAAAGAGGAGTGGCACAAACTTAGAAAGATATTTCAAATGGTGACTCGTATATGAGGAGAGAAGATTATTCAAAAGACAGAACATAGGAATTTAAACGAAGTGGGGGACTTGCTCACATTCTCCTTTGAGCGGCTGAAGAAGAAATCAAGGTTTTTGTTTAACGCCGCCAACAAAGGACCCTTCACGTTGGGATAAAGACCCCTAACAGTGATGTTAACGAAGTCGGTGTACAACTTGCAGAAATTAGATAATCTGCGGAATTTGGATCGAACGTATAGCTGTGATTGTGCCTTGTTTGCACCGGGTTGAATGGGATGCGCTTCGAAAAAGCGCTATTCCGTCGCCAATCAAGTCGAGAGTCCAAGAGGTATTCGATCGGAAGAAACCATCGGGCATGCGGCTGTCCTGGAAGAATCCTCGTGCAGTCTTCATATCTAGCTGGCGTACGGTCTCGTTGCGCCCGTCGACGAAGAAGGTTAAAGGAAATACGGATTCGGCGTAAGCAGTGAAATAGCGAGGAGATACGAAGTTAAATTGGGGATTTGTCGCGATCGAATCCTGAATGCGTTTGAATCGAAACTCTGAGGCCACGGTGAAATTGTAGAAGCCGTTGCCAAATTTGTTACTGAAAGCTGTGAGCTGGTGGTATACAGTTGAATGTCAGAAAAAATTGTCCAAAATTGAAACACATACCTCGTCGAAAAGAGTCTCGTTAAAACTGTGGTTATCTCCGAAGAACGCATCCGCTAATCTCAAGATGAATCAGCGAATAAGTCTGCGATAAATAAAGGAACTTCATACCGCGCGTGGTACTAGCATCTCCCTCGAATACTCCATGAGTATTAAGGCCACCTACAATGGCAGGCGCCGGCGGGTTCGGTCCCGTCTTGCTAGTCTTTCCGCCGATACTCAGGAGATCGGTGAGGAGGTTTCCGTCAACTAGGTGGGCCGCATATGTGACGAACATGGCGATATCGTTTCCCATATTGAAGCCTAATATAAATGAAAGATGGTTACATTACGATGCAAGGTGTATATACTTTATGAGTAGCAACTGACCTTCCTGAACAGCATTGATAATCTGCGATGGAGAGGCAATTCCATTGCGAGGAAGCCACTTTAAAATACTCGGTTAACATCAAAAACAACGAGAAGCGTAAGAAGATGCGCACTCCATGAGATGCCAAAGCATTTAATCCGGGGCAGGGACCTCGAATATCGTTCTTTCCGGCTGGCATGAAGGGATGATGGCGATCATTAACCAGTTTGGCGCGAGTATCCTTGAGAGGTCCTGGTGGTGACGCGGGAGAGCGTATCGCCAGAGTAGGAATGATTTCGTCCAGCTCTCGGGAGGAAAGACCTGAAAGTGATGCATAACTGGGGAAAGCCACAGCAAGATCGAGTGCAAAAACAGATGCAAGAAGAGCGAAGAACAAGCGGGCCATCTGGGTCAATTGTGTGAGGGCTCCAGAAGAAGGCTGCGACATTTATAACCATGGAACCCATTACTCGACGGTCTTCATTGTCACGGTGCTTACGATGAACTACGCCTGTACTCGCTTATACGGCTTGCGAGCTGTAGGGATCTAACGTTTTGTTTATTAGAACGAATCATGGCAGGCTGTGGAGGAGTTTATTGAGCGAACGATTCTCCGTGTGCGCGAAGCTGAAATGAGCGCTAAGCACCAGAGCGCGCGCTATTGACAATTCATCTTTTGCTAATCAATACAATAAAACCAGCAACGACAAATAATATTTTACTGGTAAGTTAAAAGATACCTAAATAAGCAGTATGACACATAAAATGATACAAATAAGATCAAAAATTCCCTTAACAGGCAACATTTTGAGCGTAACGTGGGAAAGTCAAGCAGCGTTTTTCAGCCCTCTGTACGGGTAATAAGAACGAGACCTATTCTATATTCTAGGCCTCGTAACCTCGAATTTCTCGTCAGAACCACAGCGGCTGGCAGTGTTTAGCCACATTGTCATCACCTGAGCGCGCATCAGAAGCGCAGTGTGTCATTGCTCGCCGAGCTTTGAAATACGAAGTTCTTTCTGTCACAGCCTCCAAGCTCAGGGCAAGTGATAACGATCCCATGTTCAGCTTATTGACTTTGCTTGAATTCCAAACGCTGGACAAGCATATGTATAAAGCGAGGTTGTAGATAAGTTCCGCAGTCGTAGTCACATTGCAGCAGTACATTGACACTGGCCTTGCAGAGAAATTCAAGTCAGACAAGTCGGAGGTGACATTAGAAGCTAAGTAGACTTTGAAAGGTAAATCGAAGCTAAAGACACTCTGTTGCTTGGCCTGTGATTTTCCGGTTCAGAGGAGTGCAAACTTGAGGCCGGAACCGTAATATGCAACAAGTGGAGGGCCGCCTGTGCATAAGCCTTAGAAATAAAGAGCCTACTAGACAGGCCGAGCCTTATCACCAACGCTTTGAACTCCTCGGCTGACGATCACAGTAAGAAGAGTATATTCCAAGCTCTTTCAGCCGGGAAGCTATTCCGTTTCTTAGCTTTCTCAGGTGAAAGGCGCAAGTTTGACGCGGAGCTGGGCGAGGGACGCGAGCGCGAGAAGGGGTAGAAGAAAGGCGCCGCGATGGGAAGGCATTGACTGCGGCGTCTGTTGAGAAAGAGAGTATAGCAGGCGACTGAGAGCAGTCTGTACTGTCTGATGCAGCATCGTTTGATTGAGCGGCGCCCGTGGCCATACCACCAGCAGTCGCGGACGTTGACGGCAACCGCCGCGGTGGAAGAGGAAGAGATGGCAGCTCGTCCAACGGCGAGCGCACGATCTGCCAATCCTCATCCGGCCTCAGCTTACGATGCGTCGCCACCGAAATGGCTCCGGCTCTCCCGCTCGGCGTGATACTTCCAGTCGCGTCGTCCTCTCCTTCATCGGTCGCGTGAGCTTTGCCCAGCTCGCTTGGCGGCACAATGTGCTGGAGGAACCTGGGATTTAAACCTACGGCATTCTTGGGCAAAGGCGGCAGATTCTCCTCATTGAAGGAGGAGGCAGATGAGAGGGCAGAGTGCGTGCGGTGGAAAAATTTGGATGACGCGATGACAGAGGATGAAACGGGCGAAGACGAGCGCGTCGTTATGCTCGGCCGGGGTTGGGTTGAAGTTGGCCCTGGCAGTGACCTCGTTGTCTGCGCACCAGCTGCTGCACCTATTGAGGTGCACGCTTATAGCGACGTCAGGAAGCTGGCAATTATCACCTGGAGAGAAACGATGGAAGGTAAGCACGCTAAATACGTGCAGAATCACATCAGGGCGCCTAGGCTGCTGGACGTGAGCACACCGGCTTGGAGAAGCATGGATGCGCAGATGTATCACTTAGCGTCAAAGCGTTACATAAAAAGGAGGGAGGTACGAGAGGGCCAAGCCCAGCCCCTACACATATGGCGTGTTGTACGTGGCGTATACTGGATGCAGGACCCATCCTTCTGTCAACGTTGAGGTTGACGTCAAGCGAAATTTCACGCGGAGTTCAATTGTTTTTGATGAGCTTGCAGTCAAAATTTCAACGACGATGAAGCGCCCTCCCTCTCCCTCTCGCGGAACCACCCCGGGTCATTGTGTATTCCTTGGACCTCTCACTCTCTCGCATCGCTGCTAGTAGCTATGCATAATGATACACAAATCCTGCACCTCCTCCGCTCCACCCCTGTTCCCTTCCCTCAACCTCTAGAGCTCTACACCCTCCCTCCTCCCACCACTCCCATTCCCGCCTCTACCGCCTTCACTCTTCTCTAAATCTTCTCCAAGCCTGGTATATGTCAATGGATGTGCTCCCCGGCGGCTCGGAGGCGATAGGGAATCTGTTGGCATTGAGATGCGGGATATATATGGGGTTGGAACTCGATAGCGGAGGGCCAGACAGTGTAGATTTTTTAGATATGCAATTCAGAGGCTTTGAGGTGCGTTCGTCTTGAATTTAGACTTTCTTACTCTCTCCTAGTGGCCTTGAGCACACCTCCTACAGCCTGATATGTTCTTTATTTGCATAGACATCATCCTGTCCTTCATGCTCAACGATAGCTGCGCCATTGTCAATTTCGCATAATTGTGATTCAAGGCGTACACTGTTTGTTATCTTATGAAATTGTCACTGCCTGTGTTCTGGAGAACGCCGATGAATATCAAATATGAGTATATTCGCTGCACTCTGGGCCTACTCGCTGCGCGTCCGGCGCCTTCAAATTCATATACGTAATTATGTGTACCTCCATCTCGATAACGTCGGGCATGATGCTGATTACTTCTCTTCCTGAGAAACGATCTGAACGTACACATGTCGATCTGTTCCTACAGTATTCATCAACCCGCGACCGAGTCAACCGTGCGTCAGTATTCGTTCAGCGCAGCCATGTATAGGAGCTAGGAGTCTCGACGGGAATGACTTATCGATGTTCGGATAGCTGCCAACATATCTCAAATTTCATTGACGCCTTGGCCCTTCTATCAGCTCTGACTCTATAGAGAGTGCGTTGAATGCTGTGCGCTCGACGTAAACAAATTTCCGGTTCAGAGAAACGTGCTTCGCGCAAGGGAAGACATACTAAACGTAAGAATTCGAGGTGCTCCGCTGACAAAAAAGATGACCTGAGAGATATAGTATCATCCAAACCTAAGAAGTTAGGGGCTAGTTCAAGTTCGACAAGAAATAGCGTATAGCTTACAACCCCAGAAATTATCGACCACAGTGGAGCAGACCATAAATTGGATTAGACATGCATCAAAGCACAGCTGAGAGAAATATAATATGAATAGTAGTCGGAGCGAGGAAGGTTACCGAGAAGCGACGCAACCAAACAATCGAAACGGCAAGACAGATTCTAAACGGAGCCAAAACTTCAGCTCAAGCGCAGCTAAGCGGCAAGAAAAGCCATAGCGAGACGCATAAAATGCACACGTCCAAAACAAAAGCTCCAGGAAAATGCGGACGAAGAGATAGCGCCCCAGAAACTAGTACCGAGTCGAAAAGATACCGACGCAGTAACTGGATCAACAGCGTCAGCGTATAAACGAAGTAGCACAGGCCCATGAATCGCCAACGTAAAACAAGAAAAGACCCTACACGTCGCATTGAGCTCTGATTTACTGAAACTCAAACGTCAGTAAACCCAAAACCCAGACCCAACAAACACACCATCCAAGATTCGAACAACCAGCCCGCGACCGTCCAACCCAAAAGGTCGCCTCGTTCACCTCCTAGACCACGAGCAGCGCATCAATTTGTCCACTCCAGCACCGAAACCACGAACACCCTACATGCGCGTACCATACGACGTGCAAAAATTGACATACGAAATGGGACTGAGCACTTGTGCGCTTCAGGAGTCCACTCCTCGGATTGGCCTTGAGTGCACGCACGTCCTCGTCCAACAACCGCCGGAGCATGTACTAGATACACAGCGCGCAGGGCCGAGTCTAGCTGAGCGCTGTTTATCCAGGAGTAGTTAGAAAGACGGGGTAGGGGCAGGTGCAGGCGGAGGTGCTTGGTGCTTGATGTTGTGTTTCTGTGGTGTAAACCAGGCTGTAGGAACGAAGCTGTAGGAAGGGCGGACGACAGCAGGGCGGAAGCACTTCCAGTTGTCCTTGATTGACCGGATGCTTGGGGGGAGTGATATTATTCGCAGTACACGCTGTTCTGTAGGAGAAGCGAGTCAACACGTAATATCATTTCGAAAAGAAAAAGAAAAAGAAAAAAGAAGGGAAAAAAGGATATACCGACAAATGCACCCTCATTCTGCGACCCCTCCAACTCTCTCTTTGCTCTTCTCCATCACTTCAATCTCCCAATCTTCCCCCACCATCCAGAGTCCATTGCCCAAGATTCAAAGCCAAAATCCCAACGCAAGCTGGTAGCTCGCTGCCCGACGCCCGACGCTCCTCATCATCCAATGAAGCCTCACTGAAAAAAAGGGAATGGGCAGATGGGCGAACAGAGACCAGCTGACATCGAACAAGGATTCAGAATGGGGAAGAGGATGCATCTCGCATAAGCCAACCCAAATGTGCGGCAAATGCGCCAACCCAAACACGATCAAATCCTCGCCCACATCCGCATCCGCGTTCGCATTCACATCCACATCTTCGTCGCTGCTTCGTCATAGTTCGGTTTCGTCCAGCTTCGTCAACTTCCTCGGCGTGCTTTCTAGGCGACGACACAGGCAGCGGGTCGACAATTCGCAGTGCAGGTCATTTCGTGGTGCAGGATTTTTAAAGCATCGACACTGTTCGGATAGGGCAGGTGCAGAGAAAAGGCTAGGCCTAGTGGGACGGACTGATCATGATGACGAGAATGTCCGGACGAGGGGAGATGGAGTTGGGCAAGATGGGAAGCCGCTCGGTAGAGGAGGAAGCGCTGACGCTACTCTAAATCTGGAAGAAATACTTTGGGGCATGGAGAAACTACACGTACGACGTCGGAGCACGGAGGCTCAGGGGAACCTCAGTGCGAGCGCAAAGATGAGAGGCAAAGGGATGCGTAGAAATCGATGACGGATGTGGGGTGACGGGCATGGAGACGCTGGTGGGTCAAAACACGCCGGGGCGAGATGAAGGGAAGCGATGTTGAAAGGGAGGTGCGGATGCCGGGCAGAGCGGAGAGGGATGGGTAGCGCAGAGAGCGGGGGGAGACATGAGGCACAGAGGGGAGGCGCGAACTTGCAGGTTTTAATTCACCGTCTTCGTATTGGCAGATAAGCAGGGGGCCTGATAGGACGTCAGTTGCAGTTTCTCGTACACGCAGATAGTCAATTCGAAATGCACCAACAAACCGATTGCCCACCCCCCGCTGACGCCGACGCTGTGGTCATCCATGAATGAAGGATGGAGGATGTAGGACAAAAGGGCGCAGAAGAACGGGGGCGCATTGGTAGGGTGTGGTGGAAGTGATGCGGTGATCCGTGCCAACGTTGCGCAGGATCAGGATGGGCAAGTAGATTTGAACTTCGTGGTGTACCCCTACCCAAAACTTCGATTTGTTCTGTTTCATTGATCTTCATCGGCGAACTTGAAGGATGAGGTCTACAAATGGACTTAGTAGATTCTACAAACGTGTGATAGATCAGTATCGGCCAGAGCCGGTCGCCTCAAAGATAATAAATGCACGTACATTTCCTGGAAGGCTGGAATTCAAAATTAGAGCAGGATATCGCCTCCTCCACATGTATCTGTGCGCTGTTCATTTTCCAACCCTTGACTCTTCCCTTCAGCTCTGCGACTCTTCCCTTTGACACTCCTCTTAGACACTCCTCTTCGACACTCCTCTTAGACACTCTTCTTCGACACTCCTCTTCGACACTCCTTCAATAGGTCTCTGACATCCTCTCCTCCAATTACCCACCCTTCAATGCAACCCAGAGCATAACCTCCGATATCGATGCCCGAACATCCTCCCAAAACGATGCCCTACGTCCGAGGTGTGTAGAGCATGCATGTCGGCACAGCGCAAAGGGGCGATGTATGAGCGCAGCTCAGCATTCTGCATTAGATGATAGAACTAAAGCCTTTTATTTTCTCGTGTTAGACCAACTCATACTGGAAGATCTGAGCTGCGCTTACCTCGCATCCCTCACTGCATCGCCTCTGCATCCAGCGTCCTCCCGATTCGCCATTGACTGAGTCCGCTGTGTATATGCACTAACGGATACAGAACTGGGGCTCGGAGCCCCAGCCAACTCAGACGCGACCATCGACGATGAACATTGATGAACACGCATGCGTCGACCCCGTCTTATTTTCTTCACTCTCCTCTCCGTCTCGGCGCCATTCCTCCAACTCTAAACCAAATCACAGAACTCTGATCCAACCCAGAGCGTAAGCTCAATGCTCGAACTCCTTGATATCATCTCGCATCTTCCAAGTCCGAGTCGATACAATGGCGAAGTGCGAAGTGCAATGTGCGAATGAAGTCCGTTCGATTTCAAGTTCTAGCGCTTCTACGTTCTCCGATTAGACTAACGTAGATTGAGAAAGTTGAACCACACTTACCTCGCCCATCCATCTACCACATCCCTACATCCAGCCTACTCCCCATTCCCCAGTCGTACAAATTTGAGCTTGGACCTCAGCCAGCTCGGACGAGACCATTGACGATGGAATCGCATACCCCAGAACCCGGTCCTTCTCTCCTTCTTGGCTCTGAATCAACCGCCTTCACTAGGAGACATCGTAGCTCTGAAATCATCAATGACGTATGCCCTGAGGAGGGGCGATGGGGAGTCGACAACGATGGGGAGGGTTAGAGAATCTCGGCTCTTTCTCTCGGCTCTTTCTTGTTGTACGGATTTGTGAGTCAATTTTTCAGGCGAGCAATAGTTGAGGGAGAAATGTGCGAGCATGAAGGCGGAGCCGGAGAGGGAAGACGAAGATATGAGTGGGAGGGCGATCACGGTGAGGTGAAGTCCAATGCAGACGTGGGGAAGACGTATCCATGGGTGTGGAGTTGAGAGAGATGATGAGGACTAGCAACACAGATGGGTAAGTAGTGTAGGGATTCCTACACGCCGACGAGGCCGGGAGGTCAGTAAAGATAGATCATAGTAGCGGGTGAGCAAAGGGAGTGATTCAGCTGGAGGAAGAAAGGGAAGTTCAGCGCGGTGTGATGACAGAATGAGAATAACTTATATGGCTTGAGATCAATGAAGAGACCGAACTTGTAGAGCTTGAGTTCGCAGAAGTAGCACTACGTGCTTGCCTACATCGTCGATGTGAGCACAACAACGAAGCATATCGCCATCCCACTTGCCATTTCAGGCGGAGTTCAATTTTGTTGATGAGGAATGGGCTGCTACTTAATCTGAATCCCAACTGGCAGCCTGATACCCTCACCGCCTTCCAAGTTCCAATGTTGACTCAGGATTGAGGCTCTCAACGTGCAATATAATGTACGTCTATCTAAACAGCCCTGAAACCTTCTAACTTCGATAATATTGCCCAGATCTTCCAAATCAGCAGTCTGATGTCTCTCTCATCAACAACTCCAAAAAGCCCAATCGCCAGTGTTCCACACGATGTTCTGGTCGAGATATTCATCCACTGTCTTCCGGAGAATCCCCTCGACTCTTTCCAACCGAACACCGCACTTGCGCCTATGCTCCTATGTCAAGTTTGTTCATTCTGGAGAATGGTTGCGCTCACCTGCCCAGCCCTCTGGGTACACTTCTCATCCCTCCTCACCGTGGAGAGTATCGAAGAGATTGTCAAACCCATTGAAAAAATCCGGTGGGCGTTGAGTGAACATGACATTGATTTTCTGCAATGGTGGAAGAACAATCAGGGCCCAATCGCACCTTATCTCCGCCTTCGCGTCGGGCTCGAGTACAAATCAGAAGAATTTCATATTTTTCCGAAAGATGTGCTCATCGTGGATCGATTCGAGTTCATCCTGGAATACATATCATCAGCGCAATATCTCGACATAGACGAGTGTTTTTGGCACCAGATTTCACGGGCAATTCAGCGCGGATCCCAGGTTACGTTCCCAAATTTGCATACTATAGTGAAGTTCAGTGACGCAAATCATGGACAAGAGCAATCAATTTTTTGTGCATCTCAAGTGGCTATTGGCCTTGTTCAGGATCGCCCTCCTTCGCTACTGCGATGCCTGTATATTGACGGAGAAACGCTCCCCGATAATCTCTTGATCCCCCCTCATTGGTCTACCTTGACCCATATCTTCCTATGGGCCGTCATGACCGATAATGGATTTTCTCTTCATCTCTGGCACCGTTTCATCCGATCGGTCCCCTATTTACGGTGGGGGTACTTCGAGATCACTGAGGATCGTGATAGAAGCTCTACACAGCTTGCTCCATTCGTATTCACCCAACTCGAAACACTCTCTATCACTTTAAGTTTCAACGGCGCTCACAGGCATACAAACACACCGATCAGCTCTGTCTTTGATGAACTTTGTCTTCCCGCCTTGCGTACTCTCTCATTAACATCCAACAATAAATCATGGACAGATCACCGCGCGATCGCTCAGATCTCCACTGTACTGCAATTCAACGCCCCTAATATCACTACAATTTTTCTTGGACATGATTTCCTGTCTTTATCTAATCCCAAATATAACCCGAAAAACTTTGGGGTGAATACAGAGCCATTCTGGAAGCATGCTCCTCACTTGGAACATCTACAATTCGAGTGTCCACTCAACTCCGGCTGGTCGCAGTGGACGGCGAGACATGCACAAGCAGAATTGGATGTCTTTATTCAAAATGCATTTGGCGCCAATTCCAAGTGGTCCGATCTAACGCACCCTGCTTGTCCTATTCAAACGATCACCCTCATCGTCACAAACTACCATGAAATCAAGGAATTCGCGATGACAGGAATTCGTGAACTTAGGGAGAAGATTCCGAACATCAACTTCAAAATTAGTTCGGAATCGCCGAGCAGAAGAGTTGATGCTGTATGGCGGGAATGGGGATCAAGGTTGTAATATCGAGAGTCAGCGCATGATCAATGTATTCGTACCAGTGGTAATCAAACCTCCTTTCAAAAATAGAACTTCAAGCGCCGCACAACGAGCATTGGTGCAGGGACGCACGAGCACGATAGTGTTGATCGGCAAGACAAAGTCGAGAGTAAATAAATACATCTCCAACTTGCAGCCACGCGACAGCATCTAGCGTATAGCGCCAATCATTTCCATAAAATGCCAGAACCGATCACTGTTTTATCCAGTTTTTCGATAATAGACAGTAAGAAACGGCAGATGGAAAGATCAAGGGAACTGACAGGAGATGTGCGTAGAAGATTTCAAGACCTGCGACGAAGGCACAGAATACACACATAGGCAATCTAGTTCTCGACTTTTTACAGCATAGAACACTAGCAGAAATACAATTAGACCAGCTTAAGTTTGATAGCGCACGAAACACGTACAGTCCCCAACACAGTTCGCCTTGCTCCGAACTACCCAGCGCAATGACTCCTCGCATTCAACTCGACCGCACCACACCACCTTCGACAACCGCTACCCGCTCGCATCGCCGCGCTTCAAAATACTCCAAATGCAGTAGTTCTTGTACGCATCGATGGTAACGGATCCTCAGCGATAGTCCTCAGTGATGGTGTTCTCGAACCCGCCTCCGTGTTCGTCGCCCGCTTACCCCAGACTTGGAACTCACTTCCTCATATATTCTGCTCGCGCTTACTACACGCAAGTCCTTTCAGTGGGTGGCGTTTACTGTTCGTCGATGATGTTGCTTGCTCGCGTCATAAATTCCATTTGCGTTTGGACGGAGTTAAAGTCGTGAGCTAGGTTCTTCATATATACGCGTGTTCGACCCGGAACACAGTCGCGATGGAGATGATAAGGTGAGTCGGATGGCGGGGACGAGGATCATATGAAGGAGGTCCCTGGTGTGTTGTTGAGGAAGGGAAGTCGGACATGTAAGGCCTGTCGTCCATCTGCGACAATGACAGGATCGATAGGAGTTGAAAACCTGGTACAAGCGTCAGTCATACTTTCTCAATCATGTAGATAGTCAATTTGAAACGCACCGGGTAACCTATCGCCCACGTCCCAAAGCACTTCAGGAGCATACTCCGTAGTACGTAGCTTTCACGTCCAATACGATACACATGGCTCCAATACGACGCACGAGGAATGTCGCTTCCCCAAAATTCAGACGTCGCTAATGCCCGAGTGACTATGCGACTGATTTCTGTAACTAGATCAAGTCGAATCAAGTCAGAAAATTAAAAGGAAACAAAATTCCATGGTGCATACCTTCGCGATCCAGGATCATCACCAGCCGCGAAACACGGACATACGCCACCATTACGCCACACAGCTCGACTCAACCAGCTTCACCCTTCTTGCTCGCATGCCATACGCCACGTCCTCCGTTCCAGTGGGCTATAGGCAAGGGTCAAAACCATTCAAAACCCGCCGGAACCACGCGTGCAAGGAGCACCGGTATTTACCTACAGTAACGCACCGGAGAACATAGACCTATTTATGTCAGTAAAAACGGCTGTATACGCACTATATGTAGTACGAACGTATGCGAACTGCACCTACATCCACAATGAGGGAGGAGGTTTATATATTGATTAAAATATATATTGAATAATCAAACATCTGTATATGGAGGGCAGCAGCGCCGTCCCGCCTATGACGTAGACAACAGGGAAAATGGGCAGAGTGTATGAGGCTTATCTACTCGCATTAGCGCGCATACAGAGATACATCTCCAACCCATGCAATTTCGCGCGCTCTGGAGACGCGGCTCTGAATTTCGCATTAGTGCAAATCCAGAGATGCGTCTCCAGTGCACGTATTTTCACGCGCTCTGGAGATGCTCTGAATTTCGCATTAGTGCAAATCCAGAGACGCGTCTCCAGTGCACGTATTTTCACGCGCTCTGGAGACGTGCTCTGAATTTCGCATTTGGGCAATCCAGAGACGCGTCTCCAGTGCACGTATTTTCACGCGCTCTGGAGATGCCGCTCTGAATTTCGCATTAGGGCAATCCAGAGACGCGTCTCCAGTGCACGTATTTTCACGCGCTCTGGAGACGTGCTCTGAATTTCGCATTGGGCAATCCAGAGACGCGTCTCCAGCGCACGTTTTTCACGCGCTCTGGAGATGCGCTCTGAATTTCGCATTAGGCAATCCAGAGACGCGTCTCCAGTGCACGTATTTTCACGCGCTCTGGAGACGGTGCTCTGAATTTCGCATTTGGGCAAATCCAGAGACGCGTCTCCAGTGCACGTATTTTCACGCGCTCTGGAGACGGTGCTCTGAATTTCGCATTTGCAATTCCAGAGACGCGTCTCCAGTGCACGTATTTTCACGCGTCTGGAGACGCTGCTCTGAATTTCGCATTTGGGCAAATCCAGAGACGGTCTCCAGTGCACGTATTTTCACGCGCTCTGGAGAGCGCTCTGAATTTCGCATTTGGGCAAATCCAGAGACGCGTCTCCAGTGCACGTATTTTCACGCGCTCTGGAGACGCGCTGCTGAATTTCGCATTAGGCAATCCAGAGACGCGTCTCCAGTGCACGTATTTTCACGCGCTCTGGAGACGCGCTCTGAATTTCCGCATTTGGGCAAATCCAGAGACGCATTTCCAGCGCACATATTTTCACGCGGTCTGGAGACGCCGCTCTGAATTTCGCATCTATGCACATTCAGAGACATGTCTCCAGAGCAGGTATTTTCACGCGCTCTTCAGACAATGCTCTAAATTTGGCACCGTGGTCTGAATCTCACACCAGCGCCTACTATTCAGTGACACGTCTCCAGCACACGCCATTTGACGCGCTCCGGAGACAGTGCTCTAAATTTTTGCTTGCATTAGCACACCTCTAGAGACATGAGTAACAATGGATAAAATTCACCCTCATATTTCAGCCCATTAGTTGGACTTCAGATCTTACCTTAGTTTCGCATCTCTCATCGCCGCCGTCTTGTCTAATTTCTCACGCCTCCGCCCTCGTCCTTGTATTTCGCCCCCGCTCACCGACCAGAACCCCGTCGCTAGTATAATAAAGATGATTCTAATCATGCTCTACAGGGGCAGTGGGATAGGTGTATGATATATACATGATTCCTGATATATTTGCTATGCATATACAATGTGTATGTAACCCGTGTGTGCATGTGCAATGAGTGTGCGACCTTGTGCGACTTGTGTGTGACTTGTGTGCGACACGTGTGCAATGGGTGTGCGACATGTGTGCGACATGTGTGCGATATTGTAGTAGTTTTCTCTTTTAATTCATCTCTATCATGCTAGGACACTCTACTTTGGATCTTATAACACTGTAGATACCTTTATAAACATTAAATTTAGTATTGAATAGCATCACTGTCACATTGAAAGCTGCTGTCAACTCGTCTTGTGTTCCGCCTTGCTCGCGCCTCATCAAATTCATTCCAGAGCAGCCCGTCAACCCTGCGCTTCCCCTTCTTCAGAACAGCTTCATTTTGTCAATGCAGTAGCGTGCCAGGACAGTAGACGCATACATTAGTCCTCTCAACATGCCGTCGACACCCCGCCAGCCCATGAAAGCCACCACCCCAGACTTTGTCGAATATACACCCATGCCCATAGATGTTCTCGAGCCTGCTAAGTCAGTCAAACCATGTGCGCACGCTCTTCCAACCCCATTAGTCACTTAGATCGCACGAGAGACATTCAGAGGTGGTAAAGAAAGCTACTTTTCCCGCTAACTTTGCACTAACTTTCCCTGCCAAGTGCTGAGTTGGAGTCTCAAATTCCACTCTACATCGTCAACAAAGACTTCAACAACGAACAGCCATATTTAATTCATCAATTGCTCTGTATATAAGTATCTACATCTATTGAGTATTATATTCTATAAAAAATATGGAGGAAAGACTAAGATTTAATGACGCTATTCATAATTCTGCGGCAGCCGTGGTGATCTTCGTCTTCCCCGCATAAAACATCCTTCAAAGATTAATTTCTACAGCAGGGATCTGCCTATGAACCTGCCCAAAAATTGTATTACTAGTTAATTTAAAGTATTCTTAATGATTCTACCATTTAATTCTATTGAGAAACATATTTATTGAAATGGTACATACAATACGCTACAGACCGGTCGAATATGGACTGTAATTTAGAAACTGGCCTCCGCTCAATAGAAGTGTGTTGTAAAAAAAGTACTTCCTGGATACTTTACAGCACTGGAGCACAATAAACCAGAGCTGTACTACCTCTACATCTTATCATACGTATTACTTTCATTATCGAACTCGAAACCGTGTGGTCCGTGACGCCGTCGACGACGAGCACGGAAATGGAAGGTGGCGGCCCGGAGTGTCCAGCCAATCGCGAGCATTGCGGGAATCGCCGAGACGCGAGATCAACCACGTTCAACATTGTTGATCTCGCTCTTCAACCACCACCTCGCCTCTGTCTGCTCCCCTTCCACGCCGTGCGCTCCTCCCCTCACCTGAGGGATGTAGCCGGCATCTCTGGTAATGACCGCTGTGCGCCCCTTTCCTCCAACGAGGGCCGTGGGCCAGCTGTGTTCTACTGGCAACACCCTAGCTGTCTGCTCGCGTCCGCCGTGAGCCCCTCCCCTCGCACGAGGGATGTGGGCCGATCTTCTGACGACACACCCTCTTGCACCCGCTCCTTTTAGTGAGGGATGTGGGCCCTCCGCCTCACTGTCTCACTGCCCTCCCGCCCTGCTTCTCAACCCCCCACGACGGCGTCGGGCACAAACGGAGACGCTGCCAGAAGCGAGACGACGGGTAGACGGGGAAGCGGCGGGGCAACCAGGCGTGCAGCCGACTCGAGGAGCAGCCGGGCAGACGAGCGGGCAGCCAACGAGGAGTAGAGACGATGAGCAGGCGGATGACGAGACGGGCGAAAAGAGGAGATCATGAGTGCGAAGACAGTTCCACCATCCGTCACCGTCGTCCCCGCTCAAGTGCGTCGATGCAAGGATGAGACAGGAGGCAGACGAGATGGGAGCGGACGAAGCAGCGCGACAAGACGAGCGGACGTGGCGTCATTGAGATGGGCGAACGAGGCGAGCGAGCGGCTGCGCAGCGGACGTAGAAGACTGGACACACAGGAGAGGCGGACGAGACAAAAGACAGGTGAGATGGGTGGAGAGGAAACCGGGTGACGAGGCAAGTGGACAGACACGCTGATGGGCAGAACCGAACAGAGAAGCAGGCAACCACCAGGACTCGAGGAGCCAGCGAGGCGACGACGCGATGAGGCTGGGTGACAAGGCGAGTAGAGAGGGACGAGATATCCGACACGCAGACGGGCAAGCAACGACGCCGCGAGCCGATGCAGAGACAACAAGACGAGGACGCGGGCTGACAAAGAGACAGGGAGGTGAGCATACAGCCAGATGGGGAGATCAGCAGAGGCGGTGGGGAGGCGAGGAGGCGCAGGTGAACGGGTGGGGAGGTGAGCCGGACAACGAGACAAGGCCGGTGCAAGTCGACAGAAGAACGGACGGGTAGGCGACCATGAAGCAAGCAGATGGAGAGACGATACAGCGAGGAAGTGGGGTGGCGCTGAGATGGGGACGCTGGGAGGCAAGTGGATGAGGAGGCGAGCGGACTAGCAGATGGGGAGACCCGGAGGTGAGCGGATGAGCGAGCAGGCAGCCAGGCAAGCAAAACGTCTGCTGTCCTACTGCCCCTTGTCCCCCTCTATGGTAGTTTTCAATACATATACATTAGCTGATAAGTAAAAATAACAAACATTCAAGTGCAATAGCCCCCGCCCATAAGCAATTTGTGACGAAATCCAGTATGTCGCCGAAAGTAGTAAGTATTGCCGAAAACGGTAGTATGCCCGAGTGTCATCCAAACCGCTCGCGCATCCACCCATTCCCGTATGTTTTCCTCCCTTTTTCTTAGTGTATTACATAGAAATAAGTTAATAGGGTACATCTATGCATTAAAAACAAGGGAAAACGAGCTAAAAATGGTAGATTTTGACAATTCTAAAGAACATCATCCAAATGAGCCCGCCTGCATCCATCCCGCCGCCCCATCCCACCCCACGAAAACAGTGTCAATAAATCAGAAAATATTCCCTCAACCCATATCGCTTGTCTTGCACATCATTGACTTGTTCTCATTTAGCGCCCATTTTTCGTCGTTCCTGTCGTTTCACATCTGATCGCCCTATTTCGATCTTGGTGTTCCCTCTTTTGTTCCTCGTCGCCTTGCCTTCATTGTGCGCCTGTTTTTGATCTCCGTCTTTGTTCTCTTCATTTTTCGCAGCAATCATACCATTAGAACCTCAGAAACAGTTTCCAGCATCGATCGCAGTGTTCTCCAGCATCCTTACACTGTTAGGCACTCGTTTTCGTGTTCTAGCAGTGCCCACATGTTCCGTCTTTGTTGTCTCTTTATTAGTGGTCAAGAAGATCCCTAGCGTCGCATCCCTCACCCATCATTGACTTTGTACTATCATGTAGCATCGATTTCTCATCCCCGTCAGATTTTTTCTGAGCTGCGTTGACTTTGCCCAGCACCCAGCACTCGCTTTTCACATCACTCACATCATCCCTTGCCGCCCTCGCGTCGTTCAGTGCTTATTTGAATCCACGCATTCACTGCCGTAATACCTTCATTAAACCCCATTTCAGTCATCGACATTAGGGGACGGTCAGAGTAGGTGATTCACGTTTGATTCAGCGAGTGATTCAAAGTTGATTCTGGACTTGATTCTGGACGCCAGAATCAGCCAGAATCGTGGGAATGTTGAATCAAAGTTGAATCACTGAATCTCCTCTGGAGGAGATTCTGCAGCAGAATCAACGCAGAATCAAGGCTGTCTCTCCGTTGATTCTATGTTGATTCCCGCCTATTTAATTTAATTTAATTTATTTAAATCCTGTGTGAATTACCTAATTAACAAAGGTATCTTTTCTTCGTTGAACTGACTGCTCTCGGACTCCCCTGGCTGCAAGTCGTACACCTGCTTTCGCACTATCTTATAAGTTATGGCACCTAAACCCAAAGCTAAGCCCAAACCCAAGGCAAAGCTACAGCACTGAAGCCGGCCAGCAAAACCAAACCTGCATCCAAGCGCGCCACTGCCAGTAGCAAGAGCACGGTCTTGAAAGATTTTGAAAGCAGCAGCGAAGCTGAAGAAGACCCACTCAATGATGAGAAAAATAACGATGAGCTCGCTGATGTGAACGTTATGTCAGTTTTTACTTTCCTTTCTCATGGTTGCACGCCTGTAACTTACCCACTTCAACTCAACTCTTTGTAGCTGGGATACTGATCTCACCTGGACACTCGTCAATTCTATCCGTGACAACAGCGAGATCAAGGAAGGACTATTTCCTGTTAGTGGTGGAAACAAATCGATATCAAAAGGCGGCAGCCGAAGCAAGACCGACTACTACTGGGCGCTCGCTCGCCACATCTTTGACGACAATCCACTGTACTCGAAATATATTTTATGTGCAGCTGCAAAGCCTGCAAATAAGACTATCTGGGGTCGCAAGGTCAAGAACCGTATTACTCGGTGAGTATTCCTACCTCTGTATGTCAAAAATCCAGTCTAACTAATTCTTGAAACACTAGTATCATCAAAGATGCCCGAGAATTTATTCGTGAGATGGGACAGACTGGCGAGGGGATTGAGAGGGAGGCTGACCTCGATATGTCCCTCAATAACAACATCACAAACTGCTGGAGTACGCCCACATCCACTTCGAATTTACTGCATGGATAATATATACTTATTTATGCCTTATCATTTAGCACGAATTCAAGAGAGCAATCCGTGGTTCTGGGACCTCAAAGCCCTTATTTCAGAGCGTCCAAACCTTGTTCCAGCTGGTGTTGGCAACAACAACAGTGGCTTTGACCTCAGCATTCTCCAGCAGTCTAATGGTGGTGACACATCCGACTCTGGCTATCCTGACACTACAAGTGATGGCCTTGGAGTCAGCGGAGACCAAGACGAGGGAGATCCACCACTTGAGGGTATCCAACAGGAGCTCGAGGATGACGAAGAAGATGAGGTGGACAAATATTGGAGCCAAATTGCGGATCGAAAGCGAAAATGTAAAGAAGCTCAGCCTACCGATGACACCGAGTTTGAAGAAAATACAACTTTGAAGAAGACCAAATTACCTGCCAGCACCATTGTTCTTGAAGATAAGAAAGGTCTAAAGCCACCTCGTGCTTCAAAGTCTACACCAGCGACCCAGACAAAAACCAAGACGGCAACTGAGCGTTTTGCCGATGTTGTTGCACGGGAGGAAGAAACCACGCACAAGGCGCTCGATATCAAGAAGACAAAAATTCTGCGAGCAGGGGATGCGGCAGTGGCGAAGGTTAATGCAAAGAAGGAGATCCAGATCAACAAAGACAACCTGAAAGCGCGTGTTGCGATTGAAACTCAAAAGCTCAAGTTCGAGATGGAGTACAAGTTTCGCATGGCCGAGCTCAACAGGTCATCCATGACGACTATGCAATCTGCTGGGCAGTCTCATAGTGGGTTCAGTGCAGCATCAGGACCAATATACAATCCATTTGACTTCAACATGGACGTGGGCGCTCACATGACATCCTTTTCTCCCTCCAACTCATGGGATACTGATGGGAATTTTGCCACAAACACATATCCAGGAAGTTCTACAACAGCTAGTTCATCGACTCATCCTGCAGCTCCTGCTAACTTGTCTGAGCGCTCTCTTTTGGATGAACTAAATGATGTTGATGATGATTGTAATGATATATATGCATCCTCGTAGAGCTTATTAAAATATTTCTATTTATCAGTACTTACTCAAGCATCTATTAATTGGAATCAGTAGAATTGCTGTCATCTAAATAAACTCCTATGTTTTCATGCCATATACGTGCTGCCTGACGTTTACGCCTCACTTTGAAGCGGAATAATTTGGCTTTGAGTTGTTCACATTGTTTCTTTGCCTGCTGGAGCCGTGGTTGTGTGCGTGGGCGGACAGATGTGATGGCAAGAGCTGCGTCTGACTCCGATGTAGTTGATAATCCATCGTGGATAAATGGGTCCTCGCGGATATTTGATTCGTCGATATCAGAGTACTTCGTTGCATTTTCGTGTGCCTCGTGCTGAAGAGCAAATGCATGGACACCAATACATGCTGCCACCCAATAAGTAGCAATCATGTGGCTAATCCGATCATTAATCTGGAGGCGTAGACCTTTGAGCGACTGGAATCGTCCCTTCAGAAACCCAATGCAATGCTCAGATCGAATGCGGAGCATAGAGACATGGTTATTGAAGGTCTCGTTATCAGGGAGATTTCGTTCGGGTGCTTTATATGGAGCAATAATCCATGTATTAATCTATGGATCACAAATTAGGAGGGTCACAAAAAGAGAGTTCATACGCACTGGATATGCAGAATCTGCCCATATCCATTCATTTTCTTCCATCAACTCCTCACGCTCTTGTGCTAAACGCGTAGATTCCCAAGCTGATGAATCATGTGTACTTCCAGTGTGCCCGAATGTGAAGTCGATAATAAATAGATTGGGCAGTGAGACGATCTATAAAAGAATAAACTCGTGAGAATCGAGATAGATCATAGCACACATAAAAAAAGAGATATTCACCTGGAAGTTTAAAGAATAGCGATGCTTTCGATCAAAATAACTCTCCCCAAACCATGCTGGACGGATCGCAAGGGGAACAAGAGTTCCATCTACAAAGCACCATCCATCACGCCATTCAGGACATGAGTGATCTTCGACCATTTCTTTGCTTGTTCCTTCTCCTCGTCAGTTGAAAGCGAACAGCGCGCTGCATAAATTCTGGTCGCAAAACAGCTGTCATTACCCGGCGTGTTACTAACGTCACTGTACCTTTCCAACACCTGCCCAATTCGCAACTTCATGTAACCCAACACCATTTCCATCGTGGCCAAACTGGTAAAGTGTAATCGCTAACTGTTTCTTCCACCGGCATCTGAGCATTATTCGAGTTGTTCATGAAAACTGGGTCATCTTGAATAGCTGTGACCAATGCATCGAAAGTTGAGGGGTAAACCCGAAGTGGCTGACGGAATTGATCTATGCGTGAATTTTTGAGAGAAACGAGCAGGTGGTGAAGATATGATGGACCACGAGGAATTCCATCGCGAGGAGCCTCATACCAATGCTTGTACATGTCAACTAGCTTCTCGAAAACCCATTTTTGAAGGCGTGTCCATTTGTCCATGTGATGGTGTGGTCTATCTTCATCATCTGAGGAGTCTCTAGGGACAACCACGGGTACAACAAACCCGGCGGGCTTGTGCCCGGGTTGTGCTGGGGTGCGGGCACGGGTTGAAGCTTTTGTACTTTACCAAAAGCCGTACCCCACCGGCGGGTGCTGGGGTTTCGGGCCGGGATCAATCGGAGCTCAAAATGTTTCACACGACACTCTGACGTTGCTTACTGCTCTCGATCTTCTCAACCACTCACCCACTCACCATCATGAAGCATTTGGCAGACGCAGGAGGAATAGGGAGCAGGGGATGACGCGTCGTCGTTGTCCCCTGAATAGGTGAGTGTTAATATATTCCTCTCTCTCCCTGCACTGACATCATGCCCAGCAGGTATCCTGATTCCTGTTGCCTTTTCCTCCCTAGTGCCCTGTTGGCCTGTCACCGCTCCCAGCCAGTGCCAGCACCCTGCCAGCACCCTCCTTACATATCCCTGACATCCTCAATATGCTGCCATAGCGTATCCGGCCCCGCAGCGCATCGACTTGCTGCCACGTCACTGCAATGACGCTGTGGGAAGCCAACAACGACTCTTGCGGCCACGATGACAACGACACCCAACCACCACTGCCCCTGCCTCCCACAGGGTCTCTCCACAGCATGGCTCTGTCAATGTGCCATCTCCTTGTACAAAGATGCTGCACATAGTGCTGCATCTGCGGCGTGGAGACGATGCGAGAGCCTGTGGGAGCCCTACCCATGCCTGGGTTTCTCAACCTGACAGATTTGCCAAAACCCGTACCCCAGCCCCCCGAAACCCGTGCCCGTGTACACAGGCACGGTTTTTCTGGGGTACGGGCGCGGGTAGCCCAAAAATACCCCAGGGTTACCCGTGGTATTCCCTAGGAGTCTCCGAACTCGTCGTCTGCGTCAAAATTGAATATGTCGCTGACAAAGCTCTCAGCACTGGTTGTTGTATCCGTGCGTGAAAATTGGGAGTGGGGATCAAATGGGACAGATCCTGATAAGGAGGCGAGATATCCACTAGAAATAGAGCTGAAAAGGTTGATGTTTGAGGGTGGCTGCTGCTCGAGTCGATGACGAATACGCCAGTTTGCGCCCAAGATATCATCCCAGAAATTGCCGCCATTTTCTTCATCATCCAAGTCAGAGGTAATATCCATTGAGGCACTTGATAGGGAGATGTCCGAGAACTCGGAGATGTCGCTGCTATAAGCTGTTGGTGCAGGAAGTATGAGACGAGCCCGTTTCGCATGTTGAAGAGCTCGTAGTAAAGCATTTTTGAGGTGTCGACGATTTTTTTCGTATGCTTTGCGAGTAGCTTGATACTGGCGAACAAGTCGTTTGGCTCTGGCAGGCCTGCAGTGAGCACTAGGCATAGTCACCGATTAGAATAAGTTAGGCAAGGGGGAAGGGCTAGTCATGGTGGAGGCGCGAGCAGAAAGCCAGAAAAACCAGGCGCTGTGATGTCAGGTGACCTCAATTAATCTGGTAGACACTAATCTGAGTTGCTTGTATTACTGTTGAAATTATACTGTAACTAAGTAGTATCTAGAAACACATAGATAAGGAAAAGGTTTCAAAACCAAAAGCAGCAAAAGTTACCTGCTAATCAATTATCTAGTTAACTCAACTAATCTCAGTCCACGAGAATTGAACACCAGCGTTGTAGACCGACCCAAAAGCGTTAACTCACAGCCCTCCGATCGTGACCACTCACCCAAGTTGCCATTTCTATAAAAGAACTAAATAAAGAAATAGATAGGGAAGTAATTTCAAGTAGAACAAGAAGTTAGCAGAATTACTCCAGAATCAACTCAGAATCAGAGTAAGTGTATTGCAGAATCAGGTCGGTCAAAGTTGACTTGATTCAGCTTTGATTCCGGCTCATGAATCAAGTCCAGAATCAACTTTGAATCACTCGCTGAATCAAACGTGAATCACCTACTCTGACCGTCCCTATTGCTTAGCTCGCCACTTCAGAGTATTTCGCCAGAGCGTGTGAAAATACGTGCACTGGAGACGCGTCTCAGAATGTGCGCTAAATGTGGAATTCGGAGCGCTGTCTCCAGACAGCGTGAAAATACATGCACTAGAGACGCGTCTCTGGATTTGCCCTAATGCCAAATTCAGAGCACCGTCTCCAGAGCGTATAAAAATCCATGCTCTGGAGACACATCTCTGGATATGCACTAAAACGAGATTCAGAGCACCGTCTCCAAAGCATGTGAAGATGCGTGCACTGGAGACGTGTCTCTGGATACATGCTTGTGCGAGATTCAGAGTGCCGTCTCTAGTGCGCGTGAAATTACGCGCACCAGAGATGCATCTCTGGATGCGCAAATGTGAGATTCAGAGTCTCATCTCCAGGGCGCGTGAAAATCCCAGCAGTGGAGATCTGTCTCTGGATTTGCCCTAATGCCAAATTCAGAGTCTCATCTCCAGAGCGCGTGAAATTATGCGCGCTGGAGATGCATCTCTGGATGCGCACTAGGGCCAGATTGAGAGCACCGTCTCCAAAGCGCATATAAATTCGTGCACTGCAGATGTGTCTCTGGATGCGCACCAGTGCGAAATTCAGAGCGCTTTTTCCAGAGCGCGTGAAAATACGTGCACTGGAGATGCATCTCTGGATCTGCACTGATGTGAAATTCAGAGCGCTGTCTCCAGGGCGCGTGAAAATCCCTGCACTGGAGACGTGTCTCAGAATGTGCACTAATGTGGGATTCGGAGCGCTGTCTTCAGAGCGCGTGAAAATCCGTGCGCTGGAGACGCGTCTCTGGATCTGCACTAATGCGAAATTTGGAGCGCTGTCTCCAGACCGCGTGAAAATCCCTGCACTGGAGACGCGTCTCTGGATCTGCACTAATGCGAAATTTGGAGCGCTGTCTCCAGACCGCGTGAAAATCCCTGCACTGGAGACGCGTCTCTGGATCTGCACTAATGCGAAATTTGGAGCGCTGTCTCCAGACCGCGTGAAAATCCCTGCACTGGAGATCTGTCTCTGAATGTGTACTGATGCGAAATTTGGAGCATCGTCTCTAGAGTGTGAAAATCTGAGCGCTGGAGACGTGTCTCTGCTTGTGTGCTAATGCAGATTTAGAGCACTGTCTCCAAAGCGCGTGAAATTGCATGCACTAGAGATGCATCTCTGGATGCGCGAATATGAGATTCAGAGCATTGTCTCCAAAACGCATAAAAATGTGTACACTGGAGATGCGTCTCTGCATGCACAACATTGCCAGATTCAGAGCCTCATCTCCAGAGCGCATAAAAATGTGTCCGCTGGAGACACATCTCTGGCTGCGCGAGTACGAGATTCAGAGCGTCGTCTCCAGAGCGCGTGAAATTCTCTGCACTGGAGATGTGTCTCTGAATGCGCGCCAATGCCAGATTCAGAGTATTAGTCTGACAAATTTAGAGACAATGCTCCAAATTCCTGCAAAGGCATCATTCGGAGGTCAGTCTCTAGACCCGCCAATATACCAATTTAGAGCGTCATCTCTATTTTCCCCCTTGAGAAAGCATTCTCTAGAGATGACTCTCTATACGTACTAATGGACGGTAACATAGGGCTACCTTACAGAAGCACGTGCACGACCAATACAGGTGCGTTAGTTTCTGTAATTACAGGTGTACATTGCAGTGATGCTGCGGGTGGCTTTTACGGGCCATACATGTCGTCGATATTCGGTTCCAGTCGCACCTTGACAGTGTTCGACTTGCGGCCTTAACACATACTCCAGTCCGCAAATCTCGTCAACCTCGCAGAGTCCTAATCTTCGAACGCAAGCGCGATCGCAGAGCGCTTCAAGAAGTAGACGCCGACCCAGAAGAATCGCAATCGGAATCACAGAAACGTCAGAGCTAGCCCGAGGTCTCGCACGAACTGTGCTCACGTTTTCGGGATCCATTAGCGCTGCAGTCGTCAACGGACGAAAAATGATGCTACGGAGGATGGATAATTTAGGGACGGAGGATCGGGGGGCGAAGTGGTGGGGTGGCGGAAATTGGAAGGAGGGGCGGAGGGGGTATCCGCGCTGCACAGGATCGGGATAGGCAAGAGGGTTTGAAACTTTGTGGTGTTCCCCAAACTTTGATTCGATCACCTTCACGTTCATCGGCGAAGGATCAGGCCTGCAGGCGGACGGAGAGAGAAGATTAGCATGTCATGACAAAGAAATCAGACGAACATATGTTTTCTGGGATGCAAAGTTGGAACATGCGAATAACCTACCCCCGCACGTAGCTGTGTGCGAGTCCATCTTCCATCTCTCGATTCTCTTCTTCGAGTCTCCATCTAGCCTCACATCGTTCCTCCCCATCGGTCTCCGACCTCCTCCCAACACCCTCCAACCCGACCCAGAGCGCAACCTCGATCTCGACGCGTGAACACCCTCCCGAAACCACCTCCAACCTCCAATCTCCCACCTCCGAGTCGTACGTATATGCCAGCGAGGGGCAAATGACGACGTGTGAACGCGGCCCAATATTCTGCGTCAGGTCCAAAGTCTGAAAGACTTCTAAGTTCTTCTTTTAGACCAACGTAGTTTAGAAAAATTGAACCGCACTTACCTCGCCCGTATGTCTGCACGTTCCCGCATCCAGAGCCCTCCCGGTTCGAAGTTCATCGAGTGCATCCGCTGAGTATATGCGCTAATGGGCAGAGTGGAGACAGTAATATGCCCGGACCTGCGAAGTACGCTGGCCTCCAGCGGTATACGCTGATATCCACCATATATCACTGACGACGCACGTGGGCATCCACTAGTTTCCATTGGTCTCCACCGTACAGCGTCGTCGTACAGTGCATGTCAGCATGCTTCGCTGTAAGCCAAATTGTCGGTCTCAATATACAGTGGTGGTCAGTGATTGACGATAGATAACAGTGGACAACAGTGATGAGTAGTGTACAACTAGCCCAATGTCCACTGCATGTCAATGCAAAATGGTTCAAATATACAGTGATATACGCTGTAATACACTGAAGATTGTTCTCATCACCCACTGGTATACAGTGTTATTCATTGGAATATCCACCAATATCCACTGGACATTACTGGATTTTGGATAGAAACATTGTTGATGTGCACTGGTATACATCAAGAATGACTGTATGTCAGTGTATGACCCATTGATTTCCAGTGTAATACAGTATACAATTGCAGACCTGCTCGATGCTGCCCGTGTTTGTCTGTATTTTGACGTCCGCCAATGGGCGCCAAGTGGGCGCTTAATATGATATATTATGAATGAGTGCCCGAAACACGCAGTAGAGCATATTGAGTGACAAATCCTGTTTCATTCAACTCTTATATACGTTAATTATGCAGGAAAATTGATAATGAATATAGAAGTGATGTATTTCTGTCTAGAAATCTAACTTTCTACGCATTTGTGACTCATAAACATGCACGGCTCATGCAATGCACTCAAACTATAGTCTACTGGGTAGGCTATATCTACAGATGTTCCAAGAAATATTCGCTTGCAATAAATATACAAGAATAGAGTTAAATACTACATGAAATCATCCGGTAAATGAAGACCCTTCACTTCTATTCTTGCTTCGACCAATTCCTTGTAAATTACCATTAAGGCGTGCACAAAGAAGTCGTAGTTTGAGGCAGACATTTGTCTGAGACTTGCTTCAAAACCATTTAGCCAGGCATTAAGCTGTTCTGCTGTCTCGGTGTTGAATGCGCGAGTAGTGTGGACTCGGCCTTCAGCGTCTATCTGTGTAAGAATGAGGTCAGGCTGTGATCCGTTCGACGGAGCTGGATTACACCAAATACGGCAGAGCATGTCAGTTGCTCGATGCCCAATGTAGTGCCAGGCATCGACAATGAACTTGGTAGAATTGATCCAAGAACTCTGCGCATCTTGTGTGACAATGTGTCGAAGCAAGTCGCACGCATCATCATAGGCCAAGAAGCTTGGTCGAAGATCTTCTTTTTCGTTCCAGATACTGTCAATTATTGCGAGAACTTGTGGTGCGCTCTCTGATCGATAACATTTCCCCCACCCAATGGGAATTCCACATGACCACTGAACTGTCTGTAGGCAGTATACGGACTGCGCACGGAATGTATGAGTGACCTCATTCCCTGGAACATCGTGAAGGCTGGGTAACTGTTGATGGACTTGGAGAATTGGATGGGATGGAGGGGGAGGTTGATTCGCTTCTCGAGCTTCCTGTTGACGTCTCATGACTCTCTGCACTCCGGGAAAGGAAAGGCGAGAGAATCGTTGCACGTATTTCTGATGCCATGATTTGTGGTCTTCGAGATCGCAAGTCACAAAGCCAGGTGCCAAAATTGGACGCCCGCAGGGAATGATTCCACAGATATGTTGAAGATGGAGATGAGCAGCACAAAATCGTCCATTCTTGTAGTTTACAAGAGGAGAGTTGCAAGTATCGAGTGCGCAGATCTAAGCGCCAAAAGTGTGAAGCGTGATTAATTGACATGTAAGCGCTGGAATATGAGCACGTACCCGGTGCCCAATTGTCTTTCCGTCCATAACTGCCATTCTAATGTATCCATCTGGAGCACCTTCTTCTAATATAGTGCGTTCCTGAACTGGAGGAAGATTAATCCCAGGTGGTACTGGAGCTTGACCTTCAGTAGCGATGATATCTCCTGGTAGCTGAAGTCATTGAATAATAAATAAATGAAGGGTCAGATAAATGACAGAGTTCTTACCTCGATCTCTTGGATATCTGCAATTCCATTGTTGTGTTGATCGAGAATGGCACCTTCTATAATGAGGTCTTCTCTGTATCGCTTCTTATGCGTACATTCCTGACAGCCGTGATGTAGAGACCCAAAGACAATGCCCCCATCATGCCCAATGACATCCAGGACAGCTTCAACAAGCTCGGATGCACTGGGATGTGCGATGCAGACAAAATCATCCTCTTTCTGGTGGAGGTAAAGGAGTCTTCTCGCGAAATGCTCGAAAAATAGGCGTTGTGATTGTCGGTTTGTGACGGCGGGGAGAGTTGTTAAAATATCATTGAGCCAAGCTGCAAAGTTGGACCATCCGCAATGGAAGCGAGAAATTGCCTTCTCTTGGGCAATTGCAATGTTACGATGAATCCAAATTCCAGATTTGGAGACACGGAGAAATTTCGTGTTGTATTCGAGTTTTTGTTGGCGCATTTCGTCGCCTTCAAACGTATATCGGTCCGGATAGTAGTTAGACTTGCAAGTAGGGCAGTGCGCAATGCAGAGTTGGGCAGAGCACCACATGAAGTTCTCATCAAGCAGATGTATTGTTTGTGGCTGGTCCTTTCGTCGCAAGGCATGGACCTCATTCGGCGGGCAGACAGCGCAATTTAAGCGCTCTGTGAGAATGAACCGCGGTGGTACTGGGAAAAATGGTTTTGGAATTGTATTGGTTTCGTCAACCGCATCGTCCAAGTCAAGGTACTCCGTAAGCGCTTCAAGATCATACACGAGGTCATCTGATAGTATATCCTCTGCATTGCGCCCTGATGGATCTTCGGGGACCAATATCGCAAGCTCGGGGTTGTTGCCAGCTCCAAACGCCTTCGAAAGGATAGCAGATATGGTAATCAACCACCCTGTTCTGTGCGGTTGACGTGGTTGACGTCGCTGATTTCTGTGGAGCCGCAGAAGTGGTAGTGTAGCAGTAAAAGTAGCCAGAACCCTCAGCGCTGTTGCTGCAGGGAGAGCAGCAGGAAAGAACATCTCGAGGACAACATTGAGATCTCGCACAGAGGGAGACATTGTGGACAAGAAGAAAGAAAAATGTATTTCAAGTACTTATATCAATATCTATTCGGAGTCTAGATCACTGGAATGAATGGATATAGCGCGCTTCTTCCCTTTCGACTTCTTGACTCTCCTCTCCTCATCGGAAGCGACCTCACTACTATCCCTCTTGCGGCGATTCCGGCTCCGTTCCTCGAGGGTAACATCCCTATTCTTCTTGGTGATGTACCGATTCCACTGTGCAGGAGTCATAGAAGAGAACTTATCTTTGTGTTCACCATTGGGATTACGCATCCATGTAAGAGCCGCGGGTGCATTTGTCAGCAGCGTGAGCTTGAGCATTCGTGCGTCTGAATTCGCGGTGCTGTTTTGAATATTGAGGGCTGCTTGGACATGCGCTTTTGTAAATTCACGGAGCCGATAGTCTCCATATTCCTCATCTGAGTGAACATAAATTCGTCATAAGGTACGCACATGTAAAAATATGAGCCACTTACCGTCCGGCACACAAAATCCCCCCTTGGCACGCCCCCATTTCTTAGTGGCCAACGTCTGGAATGCATCTGTAAGGCACTTGTAACGCAAAACCACCTGATAGATAGTCTCGGATTTGGGCCACTTCACATCGTCCTCCGAAACCTCGAAGAGATCGCGAAGAAAAGTCTTGAACTCCTCGTGTTCGATGGGAAGAGGGGGCAGGTTGAGCGAGGTTGCGAGACGGATTGCCTTAGCAGATGCTTTACCAAGCGCGCGCGAAGCGGCCTCCTCCAGCGGTTTGAAATCAGGATTGTCGTTTCGGGAGCTTGAAGCAGCCGGTGGCTACCGTCATTGAAATGATTAGTCAGTAATAATTTAAAAAAAGGTGTGTGCTGACATACCTTATCCCAAAACAAATCACATGTGAGGTCGCTCGTCCCCGTCAGTCTCTTGAGGGGATACATATCCACCTTTCGAATCGATAGCTGGCGGTTCAAAGGAACATTGGTCCCAAGGAGACTCCCAATGCTCCCCAAATCAATGTGACGGGTGGGATCCACATGTCCACTGCATAGTAGACGTGATTCTACGTGCTCTTTGACTATAGTCAGAGAGATAAATAAGACGACTGAATGAAAGACGTACTTTTGATTGGTGAATGACTCAACAGCACCTGCGGGATGAGTTTTGAAAGCGATGTAACATAAGTCACCGTGTCTCCAAGGTGTTCTTCATGAACAGGTACACCAGCATCCTGGTCGACGTAGATTTCAAGCGATGAAGGCCGGACTCCTGAACTGTCTATGAGATTGACAACAACTAAATGATGTTAGCTTATGAATTTGGAAAATATCTTGAATTGTATGACTTACTGGACGCTTTAACATCCTGAATTTCGACCGGCAAAGTCTCTGCATGACGTGGAGAAGCAATTTCTGACATCTGCACGTCGTCCAATGCTTCCCCGTCAAAACTGTCACAGGGCGAAGATGCAGTATCTTCCCTGAAGTCGCTCCTCGATGGTTGCTGTCGAGACGGTGCATTGGCTAAGTACGGAGTGAATTTGAGTCCAAAATCTCGTCGCAAGGAATGTAAAAGCACTTACCTTTTGTGCCAGTGAACGTTTGAAGTGGCGAGAACTTTGCAGGTGGATCAATTGTGACTCCCATGTTAAATAAGGCCTTGTTAGCGCTATTCCAACTAGTTAGCGCATCCAAGTCATTCGATGCAACAACAAACTCACCCTGTCGGCTGCTTTTCCAAGTTATCCTCCTCAGCTTTGTCCTCCGCCATCTTGTCTGTACTCTTCTTCGTTTTTTTCGCGCTTGGTTCGGGATTATTTCGATAAGCGAAGATGCCTTGAAAACGTGGGTCAGCCGTCATTTCATCCTCGTGTTCGCTGATGAAAGTCTTGAGGCGTCCATAGAGCATGGTCACAGTGCCAGTACTGTCAACATGAAGAGCTTCTGCGAGCTCCTGAAGGTACGGCTTGCGCGAGCTGGTTGAGACTTTGAGGTTGAACATGGACATTGCAGTAGGCGGAGCGAGGAGAGGGAAAGAGGAATTTGATTAATGCGGTACCTTAAATACAGAAGAATGGACGAGATAGCGTAGGACATTGTATGTAATCAGCACGGTACGGCGAGTGAGCGGGTTATACAGTGGTATACGGTGATGAGCAGCAGTTGACACTGGTCCCCACCGTCGCTCACTGATTATCTGGCTATCTATATTGAAAGTCCGCTGGATATTGCCGGACATCATTATCTTATCTTGCCGAGCGATGCCCAGCAGTGTCCATCAGTATCCACCAGTATTCATTGGCGTACATCAGTGTACACCGATGTACACTGATGTACGCCAGCATACTTCTAAGTGGAGGGCATATAACTCAGTGGAGACTCGGACCCATAACTATCTCGAACGACACCGCTGAAACGACACGCATACGTCCAACCCTGTCCGTTTTGCTTCACCCAGTAAACAATACTTCACATTCGACTGACTCGTTATTCAACGCGCCAGGTGAAAGGAGGGCCGACTCTCAAGCAGGAGTCCTATACCGAGGTCTGAAACAATAGTTCAGCTAGATACGGGTCCACAACTGTTAACCCACTTACGTACTGCGCACGATATACCTCCTACCTCATCTCCAATGCCCAACCAATTCACATAATGCATAGAGATGCCCTCCGCAGGCCTCGTCCCAAAAAAGCGCAGTCAGCCTAATCCTCGTTAGGTGACATATTTGGAGGAAAGAGTACAGGAAGCACACACCTAACATACCATGACGAAAGCCTCAACTATCCACCCGCTCTGCAACACTCTCATCCCCCACTCGCATAATTCAATCCTAATGCCAATGCCATTCTCCTCTCTCCTTCGAGAAGGAGACGAAGCGATTGGAAGCGTTGAAGCCGTCCTTCTCTGTCGAAGTGAATAAGGTTCGCTTCAGGGCGGCGCGACGCGGTTATACATGTCCACGGAGACAAGCATGGACAAGCGAGCACTCAAGTACTCAAAGAAGCTCGAAGCTTGAAGGCCGCACATGGAAGCGACGTGTCTTTGTCCACCATGTGTTGAATAGCTCGTGATACGATGCGTGGAGGGGCGGAGGGGCAGAGAGGAATGAGGACTGGCTGACACTGAGAAGGTGGTGGATACGAGGGCGCAGACGGGAGTGCGAGAGAGATCTGGTAAGGAGACGTGGACGTGAACATGGAGCGGAGCAGGACAGGGCTTCTTGATCGAGTGGGAGCGTTACTGTGTTGACGCCTTCGTCGAAAGCCCATCCCGGGCAGCGCGCGAGTGAGCATTGCGATGTGAATCGTGATTGGTTCTGTTCGAATCTTGATCCAGGTCTCCAGCGCTATGAGGAGAAAAAGATGGCGAAGTTCCAGGAGCTAGCAGGTCGAGCACAAAGGTGGGCCATCCGTGTCTGTACGAGGGATAGATGTCAGATGAGTGAATGTTTGAACAAAGGCGCGTCAAGGTCTTTTCCATTTTACGCGGTGTCTAATTTTGTTGATGGCTGATCACTCCAAAATCCCAATCCCCCGCCTCAGAATCTCTCTCACTATTCTAGGCTCTCATTATAATGTCACTTCCCTCAATACACCACAAGTAGTAGCGCAACTTGACGCACCTTGTATTCAGTGAGGTACTTGTCTGAGTCGTAAGCTGTCGATCTGACTTCTCTTTGCGGTACAATGCCCGTCCTGAATGCAGAAATCCTTGTTTTATTTATTATCTTTGCGTCATTGATACGTTGTTATCTACGCCAAGGCATGTTTATATCCGTCTTTAGGATTCGCATTTCTCGCGCTTCTCTGGAATATCTTTCATCGCACAAATAATAAATGACCACCGTATTACTCTAAACCTCGCATAGGGAAAAGTCAAAGATTTACTTGCGCTACTGCTGAGGCTACTGATGGCCAGTAAATTGGGATTTTTCATTGATTGCGCAGGGTGTTTTTCAGTTTTATTATTCATTGTATTCAACAAGGACGAGCTGGTTGCTGACGGATCTTTCCGAAAAGAACAAGGTAGTACGGTACCCAACTGCAACCCTGTCGTCACCCTCTGTCCTAAAATACGACAGTACTATAGGTGGCTTCCCTCTGCATCTTAGCTTTGACCTCTTCGATTCTATTACGCGGTGAGTATCTTCTGAATGACTATTCTTACCAACGTATACTGAACTCTGCCGTCAAGATGGATCTTACGATGGGGACGATACCGCCTTATGCGATGGGCAGGGTCACTCTAGGCGGCATCAGGCATAGATCTCAATTCTCCTCGACTGCGGCCAAAACTATATACGACATTCCCAATGAACTTCTACGAGAGATATTCATTCTTTCCCTCGACGAACATTGTACGATGGACCAACTTCAACCAACCTTACTTGATGGACCCATACATCTGTGTCATGTATGCTACACCTGGAGGGAAATCGCACTCGACACTGCCTTGCTTTGGACCCATATTCATTTTCTAGTACACATGGAATGGTCCGACGAAGGTTTCGATGAGGGCTTTTTCTTTACTCGCTTTCCGGACAAATTGGAAAAAGACTTCGAATTCCTTCGATGGTGGAGAAAGAATTCCCGCGGCGCACCTCCATTCCTCGATATTGTAATGCAGCGCCTCAGTCCATCTATTTGGGAAGATCCCCCGGAAGAAATCAAAGTAGATGCAGACGACCTGGCCTTTCTCTTGGATTACGTCGCATCGGCGCAGTATCTTTGCATTGATGGATTGCTTATGCACCTAATGACTATTGCAGAAAAAGGGTCACCCATGGTCTTTGGCAATCTCCATACTCTGAAGACCGAATATTTCGAGTTGCCAGAGAATGTTGATCCAGAGGAATCCTTTCCGCTTGGCATATTCTATCGCCGATTCATCACTCCTGTTCTCACCCCTCAAGCTGCCATTAGGCGTCTCGAAATCAGATACGGCGGATTAACGCAATCAGATCCCAATATTTTCACGAACTGGTCAATGCTAACGCACCTCCACCTCAATGAATTGGTCGACATCTACATGAACACTTGGTTCCCTTTCCTTCATTGTCTAACCAACCTGCAATGCGCGTACTTCAGTATAGTCGGGAAATTAACCATGGACCACGATGATCCAGTGCCGAAGACTATACTTCCCAACCTGACTACGCTACTTATTTCCATTGCTAGTGATGACGTCTACGACGACGACGATGACGACTCTATCTCAAATCCTATCCCCTACCTCCTCGAGAATGTCCACATGCCTGTCCTTCAGGACCTGTCACTTCATTTGGACACCGGGTGGGACCGCGACCAAATCACAAGTGAGCTCTATCCCATTCTGGAGCGAGCACCAAATGTGGAGCGCCTTTTTCTGGGACACTACGTTATCCACCCTCTGCATAGCATCATAAACTCGGACAACACTATGATAACGGACATTGAACCGATCTCGAAATACGGCCCGAAAATCCATTACCTCTCTTTGTCGTGGGAGCCGCCCTTTCCCGATATCGAGAACAAACCAGACACTCTTCCTGGCCAGTTCGTGGAACGAGTTTGCTTCTCAGATGGTTGGTTAAGCCTGTCCGATCGCCGAAATGCAATTAATCACATCCGGATTGACATACACACTGACCGTGCCAGACATGTGGACTATCGCAATCTTGGGGACTTCCAAAAGCAACGTTGGGCAAGACTAATGATCCCAACCTTCCGTAAATCTCTGGTGGCTGCCATTCGAAAACATGCAAATCAGGTGTCGAATGTTGGTTTTCAGATTATCATAGACGGTGGACTCGGAGAGCATGTAATGGAAAGGTTCGCGCCAAACCCAGCCGACGCAGTTTTCTCGACTAGATTTTGACCTGTAATTAGAGCACTGTGATCTTTCTTAACTCGAATTGAACATGCGGTCCTCCCTATGTACATGAGATGAAGAGTATGCCCTCCTCTTCTGATTATTCTCCCCAAAGTCGATAGCGTCGTGTTTAGATGATTCCAGTCTGAATTCGGGCAGCCAAGTGCGTAGCAATATAGACCAAATGTTTAATAGCCCTCTCTAGTGCTTTACTCAGCTCAACCAGACCTTTGACTCCCTGGCGTGTTACGAACATGGTTCGAGTAGTTGGCGCTTTCGGAACGTAAAGTATGCCACTGATGCCCAATAATTGATGATTACCCGCCCGAACGTAACTCTGAATCGCGCAAATGACGGCCCATATCCGTGGCGAAATGAAAGCCCGTTATTCTTGCCATACGGACCCCAATTTAAAACAACAGCGGTCACCGCAACTCTCAGCAAAAACTCAGCACCCCAACACAGAACCGGTGTCAAATGGATTCCCCACTCTGCTCCTGCTCGCATCACCAAAACAAAACACAAACGCTGTCGCCTTGCGCATGCCCCAACGACCGCACCCTATCCACGTCTACCCGACAGCATTCCACTACGTGTGGTGCTACGTCTGCGTCGCGTACTGCCAGCGGTGCACGTCGACACCAACAGGCGCAGTCACGCGCGCTGCGCCTCAGGTCCATGGACGAAATTATGCGTACTTACTGTAGCTCTATTCTTGCCAGCATTGATCACGGTGTCGACTATTTCTTTTGTACAGAACGTCGACCGTTCCCATTCACCCATCCATCGTCTGTACACGTTGTCGCTTCCAGTCCACCACCCGCGCATTTTCCATCCATTATTGGTCTGAATGCAGGGTAACGCAGCGTAGACAATAAAGAAGTTTTTTCAGAGGGAATGAGTTGATGACGTTCACATATTTTTCAAGGCATTGTTGGTCCCATTGACATCCGGAAGCTCTGAGTCTATAACATTGTGGAGAGTGCATGAAGACGATGCTTGGCATGATGACCACGAGTACGTTCATAGAGAAAGGCATCGTCCAGAATACATTAATAGCCCAACTTCGTCGCAAGCTGCTGTGGAGGAACACAGTGCG
>QEYC01000155.1:0-246303 GCA_009935795.1 Pholiota adiposa | reverse complement strand
TCGACAGTCAGTCCATAGTATTGTCCCTATTGCCCGAGGATTCTACAATTCAGAATGATATGTCCGCCGACCCTTCAGCTAGACTTTGTAGCGATGACTGTATTGTAAAATCTCGCTACCGAAGGATTCAATGGTCGATATCCCCTCTTAGACCCATGAAGAAATGACTCGAGTAAGGGTGTACATGGTTATCTTCAGGAATGTAAATGGTACATGGGTATACATAAATTGTACAGGACTTTGTTCTATCTATACAAATATACACTTTCAGTTGTACAACACAAATACGTGTGGGTATGTCCGTGAATGAGCGTCCATGATACTACAAATGTCAGCAATGGTAGTACAAATACACAGTAATCTGTCCATGATGTAAAAAAAAAGGAATGTGTGCAAATCACCAATGCCATCGAGGGTCGACTAAACGGGTACCGTCGAACCAAACACTCATCCTATAGGAAGCCAGCTCCATAAGAGCGTTCCGGTCTTTCTCTGAGAGGCCTTGAGCTCCAATGATCTTCACTTGACGCAAATTGCTGTTACGAAATCTGTCGCGTACCATCCTGCGAAACAATCCATTCTGAGTCTGCACAGCGCTGATGTTGATAGTCAAACTATCCAGATCAGGACACAAGTGGCCACCGTGAGGATTGAACATAAGTTGGTGAAGAATGTCGTCCGTAAGCAAGACTTCAGTCTGAGAGTCTCGGGAACCTTTCGATTGTCCTTCGACGACGAGTTCGGTGATGGAAGGATTCATCATCAGAATTTGAGCCAAATGCCGGGGCTTCATCGCCATTTTAATAAGATGCAGAACTTCGAGGTTTAATCGAGATCTCTTGCATAGGTCTACGAATACTTGGCTGTTCCAGCAATCTTCGTAACCAAGCCGAAGTTCAGTGAGTGCTGGAGCGACAAGCTTGTGCAAAATCGAGACAATGGCGCCAGTCCGTCTCCCTTTATCGAAATCCATTGTGTCGATCTCCATGCTGAGGTATTCAAGATTGGGGTTGTGAGCTGCAAGACGGTCCTGAGAGGGCCCGGGGCTGGTTACATCGGAGATCGTACACCTGACCATACCAAAGGCCTCGGCCAAAATTTCGTGCACCAAAGCCGCAGTGACAGTGCTCTGGATTTCAAGATGCGTCAGGCGGGAGTAGGGGAGGTCGTGGAAGATCTGTTTGTTGAATGCGATATAATTATCGACGCAAAACTGGGAGAATGCCCAAGCTTTGCCGGACCACAAATGCGACATGAACTTCCTTAGCGAATCTAGACTTCGTACGGAATCGGTGTCCTTGATTGCGACGCTTTCCAACGCCGTCGGTCCAACAGACGGGAATCTCTGTTTTGTCATCGAAGCTATTATAGAAATGAGAGGACCGTCAAAACGAACGCTTTTCCACCTGTGGATAACCGTATAGAAGAGATCCAGATACGCCGCAAACGTAGCTAGGATCCTGGGGTCGATGCCGTTATCCAGCGAGACGCGAGTGTTGTTCCAGTCGTACATATCGATGCTGATAGGTACTTGAGGGTGTCGGGACATCATCGCATCGACAACTTTCTCGTAGGGCGGTGTTACAGTGTAGCCATCGGTCTTGATAGTGATACTGAGGATATTGCCATATGCGAGTCCAACTGACCCCACACAGATTGGGCTCTGACCTGTATTGTACATGAAAAAAGCTGTCGTAAATGTGATTCCTGTGAAGGTAAAATTGCATTAGTATTGTTCGTGATGAATATAGGCGAAACATAAGAGGTACTCAACCCGGAGCGGGAGAAGAGAAAGATGTGTTATGGGATGTCGTATCGGTTGATCAATTGTGTCTTTATAAGAATCTATAATACAAATCAGCTTTATTTCCACATACGGTCGATGGTTCGTCGTCGTTCAGACACTGCCTCCATCACTACCTAGTAGCATAGCGCAGATGGTCCAACTCCCGAAAGGCAAAGACGACAGCAGAGAGCAGAGAGCATGTCCTAGAATCTACAAGGGGCAATGCCAGTCAAGTTCAAATCCATGACAACGGAGGACGGAGACATTCTTTTTTGTTGAGGGAAATGAACGTGGAGTTTTTTCATCGTCGATCCTTCAGAGCCTAGATCGCCTTGTAGGTCAATGGTGATGTGTGGTGCACCCGCAGTTGATATGCATGATTTATGGACTGCGCAAAGAAAATCAGTAGGATAGCATCAGTCCAAAGCTGGCAAAACACTTGCCTTGTTCCAAGTTGGCGAAGGATTTATGCGCCGGGCTGCGCGGCCCGTGGAAAATAACGTTACCACAAACAATTGGAGGAAATGTTAGCGTTCAACTGTAAAGAGGTGAATGGGTAACCAAATTCTCCAGACGTCTCGCATGCCTTGCATCCATGACAATTTTGACATAGGTCGCTTAAGTTGGCGGTCGTCATTATTTTTGCGAACAACAGTAGGGCCCGTCCGGCGTCCAAAAAATTAGATTGAGCAAGAAGAGAATGAACACCAGCTGCGATATAGCAACCAGAAAACATATAGACAAGAATAGAGTTTTGGACCCATTGATCAACCATCGTCGTCGTCATCATCATCAATCTTGAGGCAATGTTAAAGAATGTCAATCGGGCAAAGGCAAAGGCAAAGGCAAAGGCACATACCACCATGTTGCCCCGCGCTTTGGTAGCCGCAGCTCGTGACGATCTTCCTGCAGGTGCGAACGTGAGTTGACTCTGCTTGGGCGCAGGTGCAGCCTTTTTCTTAGCGGGTGCTTTCTTCGGAGCGGATTGGCTAGATATCGGATATTAAGACAGAACAAGGGACATCAAAACAAGGATCAGAGAGAATACAAGGGTTGTCACTCACCTCAGAACAGCTGCTCTGTTGGTCCGTTTTGTGGGCTTCGGTGCCTCATCTTCATCCTCATCGTCGTCGTCATCATCGAGTACGATAGGTTCATCCGAGTCGCTCTTATGTCAAAACGAGAATTAGCTACAAAGCTGCAAAAGAAGCGGAAACTTTACCTGTACAACCTTTTTACCCTTGCCCTTGGCTGGCGCTTTCTTGGCTGGCGCCTTTGTAGCTTTGGCTTTTGTTGCAGCGGCAGCTCTTTTCTTTAAAGGCGGTGGTGCTTCATCGGAATCGGGTTCTTCAAAGTCCGATATACCAGCGTTCACGTCGACGTCCATCATCATCGAATCTTCCGATTCCTCTGCATCCTTGGCTTTTTCTTTACCCTGGACAAGGGAGTGAGATATCTTTGATTAAAATGGCCTGATTCTTGATCACCCACCTTCGATTTCGATGATTTCGCAGCTTTAGCAGCTTCTTGATATTCTTTATCTTGCTGCTCCTTAGCCTTGACGAGCTGCATCACATATGATGAAGTACTATCTTCCAACAGAACCTGATGCCACTAACCAAATCCTCCACATCGTCCTCAGCTATCTCAGTATCACCCTTGGGCTGTACATTCTTCATCAGCGTTTTCAGCGCTTTGCTCACATGCCTGCAGAAACCGCAGCCCATTGATCAGCCTCGCAGGAGCAAAGTGAATGGAAAGTGACTAGCAACTTACGTCTGAATCGCGTGTATATCATCCTTCTCCACGAACATCTGGATGGCATCCGACATCCCGCCCTCACCCAACAGCTGCAGTTCCTGCGCCGCTAGGTACTCCTTCACTAGCGTACCCACGCGCACCTTTCGCGAGCTTCTCCGAGATGCTCAGGTCCGGGTCGTCGATGCTCAGCTCGGGCTGGTCGATGGCGACCTTCGCGGACCGCGACGCGGCTTTCTTCGCGCGATGGAAGGTGAGCAGCTCGCGTGGATTGGCAATGCGGCCTTGGAATTCCTGACCGAAGCGGATGGATTGGCGGTCTCGGTGACACCGGTAGTGTCGACTTTGAGACGGACGAGAGGGAGCATGCGGGGAAGCTCTTCGTCGCCGTCTTCAACGGCCCTGGCATTGCGTTCGTCCATAGTTGGTTGGCTTTGTCAATGAGGACATTAACTTTAGTTTTCAGGAATTTGGTGATTTCCATTTGGTCATTAAGATCTACATTTTCTTCTTCTGCAATGTCCGTGAGGACAATCTCTTCTATTACGAATGGCCGAAGGTCCGCAGAGGTAGTGGTGTTAATTGGAACTCTTTGCCTTGAATTTGGAGGAGCGCAACGTGCCTGCAATATTTGAGTGACGCTTTCAATCTGAAAGAGAGCGCACTCACTTTTCAACGGCCTCTCCATCTGCCAGGGAAGTCGCTACAGACGACCCAGGTTGGGTTATGTAGTAATTTTTTCCTGCGACCGGTTCGGGAATAATGCGGCAGTCATGTTCATGACCCCACACGACCAAGTCTACGCTATCGTCGAACATGCCCTCCGGCACAAATTCTTGAGGGCCATGCTTCACCCTAACACACTTTCAGTACATTTTCTTTTACAATCCATTACCCATACGCACCTATTTTGATGAACCAACAGCAAATTGAACCAACTATCCTTGTCTTTTGGCATAAATCCGCACGGTTGCTCCTTAGCTCAAAGTGCATTCTCTGGTCCTTAACATTGCAATGCCATACAGTCGCGAGTTGCGTTTTCCCTTTGCGAAGAAGAATTGGGCGCACTGCGATACCTGTGTTGGCTGCATCGGCGTCAGACATAGGCAAGTCAATTTTTCCCATGTAATTAACGAGGCCTGTCACCGAAAGGATATCGAGAGCACACAGGGCGCCTTCCTAGAGAACAGAGGTGAAGAGAAGTTTGAACAGCGTATGCAGATGCTTACTGCTCCAGCTCCTTGTGGATCGTCGTGGTTCCCATGTATTGAAAAGACGGGTATGCCGACGTTGAGATTAGGATCTTCGTAGTTGACAGCTGGAAAACTGAGAAGCTTCAGAACGATCGAAAGAGGGTGAACAGAAAAGCACACACGAGAAACCATCTGCGTGTCCTTCCAATGGATCACTCAACAACTCAACCTCGACTGGCTTGTCTCCTAGGGTATATTCGCGCAATAGAGCCGTAACTTGGTATAGGCAATCCCTCGAAGGTTTGTTTTCGTGGAATAGATCCCCAGCAAGAAGAATGAAATCAACCTGATTCGATGTCGCATCCTCCTTATTGAAAACAGATTGCGCAAAGACCCACCTCGTTCTTCACAGCTAACTGCAGGATCTCTTTGAAGGTGTTGATAGAGTCTTGTCCCCGTATTGGGTCGCGTTCCATGTACCCAACATGGTTATCCGTTGCGAGCAATATTGTGATGGTATCATCGGCGTCTTTGGGTAGGTCAGTCACTGGCAGCACTCTCAATTCTGAACTAACAAGCTGTCTGAATGCCCAAAGTGGGTGGTGGTGGGCTGGTATTATCGTCGGAATGCGACATTAGTGGCGGCGGGAACGAGGAAAAGAGTCAGAAGTTTAAGTCAAGGCGCGCCCACGTTTGGTGGGGTGCACGTAATCAAGAACAAATAACGCGTCAATTTATTGAAATAATTCCTCCGCTTCATTATTTTTCATTCTAATTCCTCGAGGCTCATCCGTTCAAAAGCGCTTGTATTTCTCAAATATGAGTGCAGTTTATACAAACTCAAATTTTTCTCGTTCGCAGAAAATATTTCTTTAGGCACTGAAATATCGCCAGCAACATCACTCTTATGTATTCGCAGAATACTAAAATGCAGCCTAGCGTCGGAACGATTAATCAAAGCGTGAAATGAACAAATAAGCTGCACAAGACCTCAAATTGCGTCTCTTACAGTAAATTTGTACTAGTAACGCGACTTGAATGCGAGCGTACAGTCATGACAGCGCGTCACGGCAATCAATTTTGATGCCGGGAATATTTTGAATTTCTCACGGGTTTAGAGTAAACCCAAGCGTGTCACAACTCTCCTCTTCCACTTGCCCAAGCCATCCGCTCTCTGTCTCTACCCCAATATTTCCATTTCTCCCCATAGAGGCGCTGTACTCGATCCGTAATTCTAGACTAATATCCAAGTCGCTCTCTATCGCAGTCGTTTCCTATGACACATCAACATGGTCATGCAAAGCCAGCCTCGAAGACCCTGGTGGTATGTGCATTCGCTATTGAATACGAGAGCTTGTTTAACTGGAAATTGGTTCTCCTACAGACGGGCGTAGTGGTGTTCTACCTTATAGCAGCGCTGGCGGTGAGTACGCTCTTGTATCTATGTCCATACATAACGCTTACAGGCATAACTTCACGTAGATGGTTATGGCGTATGTTTTGTTTCCGATCCCTATGGAGGTCACTGTTTAATCGACGAAACACAGAAATAAATGGGTACTGAACACAACCGCGACCCCGCTGTTCTTCCTCTGGGCACAACTAGCTATTGCCGCGCTACTATTCATGGCATCTGACGCCTTGCGGCTTCTACCCGATAGGCTGACGTTCAACTTGGAGACATGCAAAGGCCTCATTCCTATGGTTGGCTTGAATGTATTTGGCCTAAGGTCTGCAGACCAGCGACAAAATTCATACATACACCGAATCGCTGACACGACTTCCTCCAATTTACAGCTTCAGCAATTATACCCTCAAATATGTCGATGCTTCCTTTTACCAAGTCGCCCGCGGGCTCATCCTCCCCTTCACCGTCTGCACCTCGTTCATCTTCCTCCATTCGCGCCCGTCGCTGCGCATTCTGCTATGCTGCGCACTCGTCACCATGGGATTCTTCATCGGCGTCTTCCTTGACGGCACCCCGCTCTCCTTCGTTGGTGTCGGATTCGGCGTTGCCAGCTCAGCGATCACGGCTGTGCACTCGGTTGTCATCAAGCAAAGTCTAAACGTCGTGGGCGGGAGCGCGCTCGCGCTGTCGTGGTATACAAACTTGCTTAGCGCGATAGTCCTTCTCCCGCTCTTGATCCTCGCGGGCGAAGGCAGGGATGTGCTCAAGCTGTTTTTCGGCATTAGTGAGCTCGTGGTGGTAGAGGGTACCATGACGCCTCTAGCAACTTTCCTTTGGGGATCGCTGATCACGGTAAGTGATACCCGCTGTGTCTAATGATGTATCTCACTCACAGTTGCACTGCTTCTGCTACATCAGGGTGTCATTGGCTTTCTCATGAGCATAGCGAGCTTGCTCTCTATCAAGGTGACCTCGCCGATCACGCATATGGTATCATCCGCAGTACGTGGCGTCGCAGCGTCGCTCCTAGGAATGTGGCTGTTCCACGATATCATTACGACGTGCGTCTAACTCCTCCCAAACCTACATCGCTTCACTAACTGATCTTCGAACCCCCATCGCGTTTCCACAGCGGCCGCGCATCCTCCATCGCGATCATTCTCTCGGATCTGTCTTGTACACCTGGGTCAAGCACCAGGAATCGGTCCCTGCTTCTACTGCGCGCCGCGAGGCTCGTATGAACGTGTCAAGATGGAGGATATCGAGGCGAATGAGAAGCCCAAGTAAGCTTGGTTGCATGTATTTCGACACGTACGATGCTTGCCTCTACCCCTTGCCTGTGTTATTGGATCAGCCGCCCCTGTATATCCCGATGCCTGGTTGTTGGTTTTGGTGGGGGGCCATCTAGTGATAGAAAAATACAGGTCATCATACCTTAGGCATGTACTTTAGTCAGAGTCGTGCAATCAGGGTTATAGAGAATAGATAATTTAATTTATGGCTAGTGTATAATTCTTGTTTTTCAGGACGCGGTATTTATTATGGTCGGAGTAACTTTGCCTTCCGAGAGCACGCAATGGAAGAATCAAAGTTCAAGTTTCCAACACCTCTATAATATTGTTAAGTATATAAAAATGTATATTATACATGTTGAACACTGCATCCTCGTGTCCATCCTAAAAGCCTACGTATGATTTACAGTCTCTAAGTGTCATTGGTTAGAATGAAGGGGATATAAGATCAATATAATCACTGTTTACTTTGAGGCTGCGACGGTCCCCGCCCGAGCGTTCCAGGTTCCCGTCCTTCAGCTCATACGCTGGCAGATAGCGCGTTGGTTTTAACTGCACACCGTTGACCTTCGGTAGAGATGGTTTTGATGTGGTGCCGTTTATCGTGGGCTGGGGCTGGGGCTGGGGCTGGGTGACCTCATTAGTGGTATTTTTACCGTTTGGATTGGACGTGACGCCCTTGGAGTCTTCCGGCGACGATGAATCGCTCGCGGTCCGTACTGTCTCGTTAACCGAATCGTGTGTCGGTGACGGATGCGAGACGAGCAGAGCAGGATTCGGAAGGTGTTAAACGTCGAACCGAGGGAGGTGTATCTGCACAAAAACAAAAATAGCGCGTCAGTTGCGCTGACATCGGCAGTACGCAGATAAGATTAATATCACCCACCCTTCGTCATAGAGCGTACAATATGGCACATTCAGACGGCGCAGGAACTCCCATACGTCGGTGTAGGACCAGTTAATGATAGGATTGACACGCTCAAAGCATGGCCATCCGGGATCGGTCATGTTCCGATGGGATAACTTAGCTTTTAGGATAATTGGGAACGCTTTCGAGTCAGAAGGATAAAGAGTAGTGGAGGTCTGTAAATACTCACCACCATGTGGGTCGGTCCGGCGCGTGCCTATCAGAATGGCACTGATGTGGGGGAACCGATCCTTGTAGGTCTCCAGCGCCTGCAGCATGCCCTCCCCGCCCTTTGCCTTTCCGACGGGTTTTGGGACATCGACGTAGCTGGACCCGTTCGGCTGCGGCGCTGGTGTAGTGATGCTTTCTACCTCCGGCGCCTCGGGTCGACATGAGAATAGATCGAGGTTGTAGAGCCGTGCGGCCTCATCGATGAAGTCCTCCAGGGATTGGAACGGCGACGGCACGGGGATGTAGATTGCATGTATTGGCTGCATCTTATCGGACTCTGCTAAGCGCCGCGCGAGGGCTCCGGCGTACAGATGGAGTAGGACGGTGCCTAAGTAGGATCAAAAATCAAGTCAAAGGCCGTTACTATATCAAAAGAAAGTCGAGAAACTAGACGCACAGTCCTTGCCTCCGTTGAAGCTCAGTAGACGTTTTCAGGCCTTCATTGGAGAACGCGTCACGTCATCTCAGGAAGCAAAATTTAGGTTGAAGGACCCACCCATGGGCATCCAAGCAGTGGTCGATGACCTCGAGTGCCTCTTTGACGAGCGGACTGAGTGTGTCGGTGCGGTCGACGGCGGCCAGCCCGTACACCTGCTCTGCTATTACTCTAGGGTCCATTCTTGGTAATTCCTGGAGTATTCGGTGTTATAGACCTCTTCTGGAGACGGGGAGATGGAAGATACGGTTCAAGATGCGTCTACTCCGTGTCGACTCCAGTGCGCGGTGCCGCCACCGCCGGGCGATGGCAAGTAAAACCTATCACGTGCGGAGTACCTATTTATCTTATCTGACACTAGGCCTGAGCTTTTAGACTACACCTTTGTTTACGAGGGGGGTGTCATCACGGCGTTGACGACAGAAACCTTGCTTGAGGACACAAGAAGAGATGTTCAATGTTCTGGCCTAGGAGGAATCGTAATAATCTGGATTAGCGGCAATTGCCGGGTACCATACCCACTGGCCACTTATGTATGACCGCGAATTATAATAGCATCCTAGCAAGATAATTAGGAATTAGGCCGTTGTTCTTCACTTCCATCTTGACGCGTGGGTTCAGTCATCGCTCCCGGTTTCGTGCTCACTGACGACGATATTCGCCTAGATTGATAAGATGTCTGCCGTCATCCTCGTTACTGGTGGAACTGGCTTGGTGGGCAAGGCCATCGAACATGTCATCAATACAGAACCGGAGGGTTCGCGATTCGGGAAGAAGCCAGGAGAGACCTGGGTGTTCGCGAGCTCGTCAGAGGGAGATCTCAGGTGCTTACCAGCGATCTGCCGCGAGTCGTCCGCTAAATTACTCTCAGAGATCCTGAACAGACGCGTAAATTGTACGAGAAGTACAAGCCAACCCATGTTATCCATCTCGCCGCGCTGGGTACGTCCAACGCACTCCCATAGACCACTTATTGACGCGCACTACAGTCGGGGGCCTGTTCAAGAATATGAAGTACAAAGTGCGTATCCCAAGCATTCAACCATCCTTAGTTGGCTGACCGACATGTCATTCATAGTTGACCTTCCCCGCGATAACATGCTCATCAATGACAATATCTTGAATGCATCGCATGAGTTCGGCGTCAAGAAGGTCATCTCTTGTCTGTCTACATGCGTGTTCCGGACAAGGTCGAATACCCCCTCGACGAGACCAAGATCCACAGCGGCCCTCCCCATGAGAGTAACTTGGATATGCCCACGCGAAGCGTATGGTTGATGTCCAGAACCAGTAAGCCTGAGCATTTATCCATATATGCTTACTCACGTATTGCACATTAGCGCGTATAAGGAGGAGTTTGGCTGCAACTTCACCTCGGCCATTCCGACAAACGTCTTCGGTCCCTACGATAACTTCGATTTGGAGGACTCGCACGTCATTCCTGGGCTGATTCATAAATGCTATTTGGCAAAGAGTAAGACTGAATTTGTTTATATGTTCAGCTTACTCATTTGATTGAGTACAGAAAATAACACTCCCTTCGTTGTCGCCGGAACGGGAAAGCCTCTCCGCCAATTCATCTTCTCCTATGATCTCGCAAAGCTCTTTATATGGCAGCTGCGGGAGTACGACGACGTAGAGCCTGTCATATTTTCAGGTAATTCCCCGAAATTATTGGAGCTTTTATCTGATTGCAATTCAGTCGGAGAGGACGAGGAAGTCAGCATCAAGGACGTCGCTGACGCCATCGTCAAAGCCATCGGATTCCAAGGGGATTACAGCGTACGTTGCGCGCTCTTTTTCCGCTTTATCTCGGCTCATCCTCCGTAGTTTGATACCACACGCGCCGATGGTCAATTCCGAAAGCCCGCATCCAACAAGAAGCTCTTGGAGCTGATGGGAGGATTCGAATTTACCCCATTCGAGAAAGGTATGCATCGATTCAGGTTTCTGCTTTGTTAGAGGGCTCTGACCTGGGTGTAGCTTTGGATATTACCGTGAAGTGGTTCCTCGAGAACTACTCGACCGCGCGCACCGGCCTGAAGAAGGCCTGATTATTTATATACAGACGATGATAGAGCCTTCAGTAATGATATTCCATGATCTTCATCTACTTCTGAGCTGACAGTAACATTTGAACTATTTGAGTGTCTTTCAAGTTCGTCGATATCTGCTTAATCGTCCATCTGAACCGCGCTGCTAAATTGAATTGGTATCGGAGCTCGATAGCAACATATTACCGGCGGGCGAGCTGACCTACCAAAAAATTCCGCCGTTCCATGACTGCAATGACAAGAATACTATATGCACTTTCGCAGTGCAAATGAAAAGGACCTGAATCATGCAAGTTTTATTCGGGACCACCCTAGTGTCAGCGCAGATATGACAAATGTCAGGAAGATTGCATGCATTAATAACCGAGGAATGACCGCTTTCTTCTCGGATATGCTCTGTAACGCTATTACCGTGTTCTTCTCCTCCTCGGTTTTTGACTTTGGTGATCTTGAGCCTATCTTATTGGTATGTAATCAGTATTGGAAATGAAGACGCGGACGCGACGAAATAAAACACCATCACCGTAGGGGATGACGCGATTTTTCTGGAGGACGTACCTCTGAACCCCCCCGTAGACAGCCATGCACGATGAGTTCTTATTCGCGTCTACGGCGTGCATGTCGTCCTTGTCAGCGGTGGAGACAACGGCGGGCGACGATAGATCATGTATATAAAGGGCCGCGCTGAATGGAGATAAATGATAAACGATAAATCTAAGAAGAGCACGGTGAGGAACGCTCCTTCGTTTCTCGATATTTATTACCCAATTCCTCTATAAATTCTGAATCTGAGTCACTCTTGATCTCCAACTACCATGTCCATCGTCGACATTGTCCCGCCGTTCGCCCACCTCGATCTCCCGCCTGTCGATGAGTACCAGAAGCGCAAAGTCGCGCTAATTTCAGGCATGTCACCTGTTTCAGTATAAGCGCGATAATCACGATTAACTCTCCATTGCACTCTAGGTATCACTGGACAGGACGGATCGTACTTGTAAGTCCCAAGTTCTCGCGATCTGGAGGGTGACTTATCATGCACGTCGTCGTAGGACAGAGCTACTGTTGGAGAAGGGGTACCAAGTACATGGGATCATCAGGCGTTCGTCCAGCTTCAATACCGGACGGCTGCATCATCTGTATGAGGATCAGCATGAGCGTGCGTTCTCCTGCCTCCTTCTCTAAAACATGCCTATAACCCCTATTCTTGATCTTCGCCAGGTCCGAGCAAGTTCAAGCTACACTACGGCGACCTGAGCGACAGTACGAATCTCGTATACATCATCGCGCAGGTGCAGCCTACCGAAGTGTACAATCTTGGGGCGCAATCGCACGTCAAAGTCTCGTTCGAGATGGCCGAATACACAGGGGATGTCGACGGACTCGGCACCCTGCGGCTGCTCGACGCCATCCGAACGTGCGGGCTGGAGAAACACGTCAAATTTTATCAAGCTTCGACGTCCGAGCTATACGGAAAGGTCGTCGAAACCCCACAGAGCGAGACGACGCCCTTTTACCCCCGCTCACCCTACGGGTGCGCCAAGCTATATGCGTACTGGATCGTCGTCAACTACCGCGAGGCGTACGGCATGTACGCGTGCAATGGCATCCTCTTTAACCACGAGAGCCCGCGCCGCGGGCGGACGTTCGTGACGCGCAAGATCACCCGGGCGGCGGCGGAGATCTCGCTGGGCAAGCAGTCGTGTCTGTATCTCGGAAACCTTGATGCGCAGCGCGATTGGGGCCACGGTGCGTGTTTCTCGTATCTTTGCTGCGGCCATGCGGGTTCTAATAAGCGCTCGCGGGTTCTGTACAGCCCGTGATTATGTCGAAGGGATGTGGAAGATGCTCCAGCAACCCAAAGCGGAGGACTTTGTCCTTGCGACAGGCGAGACTCACCGCGTGCGTGAATTTGTGAACAAGTCGTTCAATGCTGTTGGCATCACACTCAGGTGCGATTTGTCCCTTTTATCTATGTTATCTCTCTCCTCATTGAAATTGAATTTGTTGCAGGTGGGAAGGAAGTGGCGAAAACGAGCAAGGTATCGATGTGGCCACCGGCAAAACTGTTGTCAAAGTGGACCCGAAATACTTCCGTCCAGCAGAAGTAGAGTGCGTAAAGATTCCTTTCCTTTGGGCTGCCCGAGCGTACAAATCTATTTCTAACGCGTTCTTCGTCATGCTTTTTTAGGCTTTTGCTCGGTAATCCGGCCAAGGCTGAACGTCTGCTTGGCTGGAAGAGACGCGTTGACTTCAATTCACTCGTTCAGGAGATGGTGGCAGCCGATCTCAAGGCCGCCGCCAGCCTGGTGGAGGACCAGAACTGAGCAAATCGAACAAAAAAGTCCATACTTTGACTTATTCTGATCTTCTAATGGGCATCGTTCCGCGATATGACGCGGCACACACTACAAAGTTACGAGCTCGGCCTCCCCGTTAATGGGTATAATCAGAACGAATACCTTACCGTATCATGGACCCGGTTCATCGGAATCTTCATATTTATGTCGAACCATTGAACTTTCCCTCTCAAGCAATGAACGATCATTACTTATGCATCCATTAGTTTCTAGAGCATCGTGACCATATCTTCTCCCCCTTTTTTAATGTACTCGATTCTTTGCTTTTCCCAGGTTGTTCCGTTGTTACTTTTAATGTTTCTGTTGTTGTAAAGATAGATTCCACATTTTCATCGCATGTACTGTGGCATGCATGCATACCTCGGCGAAATGCCAATAGATACATTTAATTGGTGTTCGTCAGTTATGCAGATCGCTGGGCGCTTCGAATGCTGACCATGAATGCATGAAATCGAGAAGGACGAATTAATAGCAATTGCAATTAAAGTATTCGCTCCGACATAAGTGCGGTGTTTTTTAGACTGTTGACACGCACACTCAAAAGAAAGGAAAGGATATGTGCCTACAGTACATACTCGCCTATCTATCCCTAATTTGTACTTATGTAGCGAGTTGACAGATGCCTGAAATGGATAATTGGATGCTTGTTTAGGACAAGTGGCCACGAGCGAGCTGCGAGAGTAATTGGAAATAAAACAGTGCATGTAGCTTTCGGAGTACGGTACACCTCTTCCAGGACAGGATAATTCATCTCATTAACATAGCTACTTGTATAGTACATTACATAAAAGATGGTCTTTGTAGCTTGTGTCCAACTCGGAATCATGAGCTTCTGGGAATTTTGACGGAGCAGCCTTGTGCCTTCAGTGGTGCATCCAACAACGTATAAACGCACGTATGGAATGAGTCAGGTCTCATTATGACCCAATGTTTGCGGTGAAGATGTTTAACAATCGTAGAAGCCTGCACAGCAGAATCACAGTAACGGCAGCGCTCGTACGATAACAGCCGCTTACTTATCTTGCGGCTCGCTTTCCTGGTTTCCTGTTCTTGGACCTGCCCAAGGACAGAATCCGATGTAATTAGACTCCATCCTGCTGAAGAGATAGAGTCTTTATGAAGTGCCACGTCGTGAAGGATCTAGACGAGGGAATTGTTCAGTACCGTATTTCTTTACTGTACACAGTAATAAGCAACCAACCGCCATGTTCCAGCTCATGATATGCCGTAAGTCAGGTGTTCCCGCCTTACTTTCGGCGGGTCCGCAACGCGTGCACTCCAGTCGAACATTGCGATCGTTCATAGCCTTGAAGGTAAAAATGTCGGGGTCCTCGCCGCAAGCTTGTACTATCGCTGTGGCAGACCTGGTGGCCGTTTCGTCGACAGAGATAAATTGGCGTGCTTTGTCCCAAGTCAGACCTGGACCAGACAGCGACGACATTCCATTCCACACGCTTTCCTCGGTCACTGTTGGCACACCATAAACTGCGTCGCTGTCTGGGGAAGATATCTTTCTCGGCTTTCGCAAGCATTCATGCATCAGAATTCGAGGATAAGAAATAGGGTCTGTGCAGAATTGGCACTTGAAAAATGTGGTCGCAAGTTCTAATGGATTTCTGTCAACATCTTCATCACCAACATGGGTTGCAGGTGTTTCCGTATCCTCTAGAAGAGCAATCAGGAATTCGACTGCTTCGGCTCTCCATGTAGTCAAGATGCCAGGGATATGAGGAGCGGCTGAAGTCGACAGTCGCTCCCTTATTTTATGTTCATCATCATTCCCTGCGATGGCTCGGATGATGACCGAAAAATGCTCCGATTGTGCAATGGTGGAGAGCGACGGATAGATCGATGGTTTGGGCCGATCTCGCAAGTATGATTTCAAAACATTATCAACGTCTGAAATTTGTTGTTTCAAAGTGTTGACCAGCATAGTCTCCCTCTTCTTCTGTCTCTGCGACTCAAAGATAGGTATGACTTTTCCCTTGATAACTTCCCAACCTAGTGGAGAAACAATGCGTTCAGTATGGGGAGGATGAATAAAACATGGAACACCCGCCTTCGTCATGGAAGCTGAGGACTGTGTTCCGGAGAGCAGGCAAATTTCCAAGTCTCCATTTCCACCGCCCAAGATCGTCGGCGAAATACCCTATACAGAGCACTGTTAAACATGCTGAAGAGTTGAGGATAATTATTTAAAAACCTTCATCCATCAGCTTCTTTCCGAGCCTTGAAGATTCACATCAGACATGGAAATCTCATTGAATATGAGCACTAACCACATATCACGATCATAAGAAGATTGTCTTCTCTGCCGCATCAACGCGTCGCCCCATGATTCGAGGGAATGGATTGACTGGATAAGGGTTAAGCAAGTATTAAACTTCGGTAGAAGAATACCTGTTACAGCGAAATTTTGCCTGATCATGGATAACCGCGCTGCCTTATAAGCCGACCTGGCAGCTTTGCCGACACATTTTTTGAGAGCACGAATTTGGGATTCGATGTTCTCCTTGAGAACATAACTGGTGTGATTACCATATTCTGCGGCATAATTGAATATACGCAATTGTCGAAAAATCTGCGGACATACTAAAAGCATTTTCTTGATAGAATCCTGTACGGCCGCTAGTGCGAGACCAGCACAGTTCGTAATTCCGGCCCCAATTCTTAGGGAATGGAGGAGAAAGAAGGCTGCAGGGTGTACCCAGTCAACATATAGTACATGTGCAATCTGGGAATGGTGATCCTAATACGTACTGCATAGGGGCGCATTTCTTGCAGAGACGTGTCAGAGCGCTCCAATGAACAATAGGCGCCTGTGAACAGGCACAAAACTAGACGAACGGCGGTTGATACAAGGCTTCCAGGCCGAAGATCGACACATACCAAACAGGTGTCTCCAAAGAGGACACTAGTGTAATGGCGAACATCCACACCAGGTGGGCACTCGGGTGGGTACTTGACATCACCGAAGAAATTTGGGTGGACATTCGTCTTATAAACCTGTAGAAATTTAGAGAAGGGAACTCATTTAAATGCGGCACTACCATACCTTCTTCCAAACTGATGTTGAATAATCTGCAGTGAGAACGGATCGTAATTGTTTCGTTGTGTACGACAGGTTGAGAAGATCCAGCGGGTGAAGGTACTTGAAGATCTCTAATAGCACATCAAGAGGTAGTGCAGGGAACTCCAAGGTCATTTCCTCATCCTTCCCCTTCGCTATTGTTATGGCCACATCCAAGGCCAGTCCGGTTGACTTTGGCGTATGAGAGGTCTTTCGTCTTTTCCGGAGTCGTTCTGTTGCGTCTTTCGTCTGCCTATCGCTGGAAGTGTTCTGACGTTTTGAGTGGGCCAATGAAGCAGCTGGATTCGCCTTCGCACTCAAACGAGCAGATGAACGAGGCGCCATTACTGTGGGTGGACAGATGCGCAAGTAGATTCCTCTTTGGCGACAAAGTACTTTATAGACAGGATGAAACAAGTCTCAAACAAGTCGAATATTACTCGTCTCAAGATGAACTGTTTTTGAAGCGGAGTTTGAATATCAAGATATTGCGACTCTTTCAACTTCCAACTTGAACGTCAACTTGAACCCCCTTCTGAAGATCTGACATCCTTGTGCATAAGCGACCCCTTCTACGTCCGGCGTAACACTCATCATTCTCCATCTCATCTTCGCCGCTGGTTTTTGCTTTCTTTGAATCTCCAAATAACGTCTGTAATCTCGTATGCAATTCTTTTGCGCGTTTCGTTCCGAGTCGAAGACTGGACAAATTATGATTCAGAGGATCAGGCTCAACTTTTCACTGCCCCATTGTGACGGAATGCCATTCATATACTCTACATGAAGAGCTTGCCGCCATCGACTGGGAAATTTTCGAACGGAGCTTCGCCGCGTTAACTTGAATGCAGAACGTGCGTAAATGTAAATTTGCGGCCGAATGCATCAAGCGCGATTCCCTGGTCATGAACTCCCTCTGGAAATTATATCGAATATTTGCACAATTTCTGCCTGTCACTGTCGACAAGATTTTTGGAGTACGCATCAGCTAACTGAGGGCCAGTCCAGGACGGACACTACACCCCACGTACTCGTTGCAGTCGGCTGGCGCGCTAGGGTGTGGTCTTTTATCCGACTCTGGGCTTCTGTTGCTGTTGCTATTCATCTGTCCTACCTCAGCAATACTGTGGCCCCAGATTCTATACATAACATCATTATATATACCACTATCAGGCTAGATCTTCCAATGTGCTATCTGTATGGAAATTTTACACCATCCACGGCAGACACTGTCAGCAGCTCAACCCAACAAGGAGAATGCAGATAGCCAACATGTCAGACTCCTATGTGGTCTCCACCTGCAGTTGTGCGGAAGAGAATGGTGGCTACCTGTACCTCCGACTGTCGATATTGCTGCTTGCAAGTGAAAGTTTGAGCATTGATGTCACAGTTGAAGCCTTCCTTGGCAGCCGACTTATTTAAGGAGTTCCTCTAAGAATTCCTTTGTGCTTCTGAAAAGTAAAACTGGGAATTGGAGGTCTCAGTTTAGAATAAAACTAGTTGATGGGTTTTGTCAATGTATACTAGTTCATAATTCTACTGTGCGGGAGTGCTTGCTTGTATCAAGTAATTGGTGTGATATCTATCAATCTTATGCTCGTTGTCATATTCGCGATGTTCGTAACGCGGGGGTACACGGAATTCCAATGGTGGCCAAGGCCGGCTCTATTTCTGACCGTGATTTTCGTATATACTTCGGGCCTGTCAACACTTTTTGTGAAAGAGATAAAAGAGTGCATATTCTTGGCATATTCAAAAAACCAGATAGAAACTTATTACATTTCAATTTTAGATAGATAAAGAAGTTTTTGGAGGAAGTCCATTAAGGGTATTGGGCAACGGCTATTGGGGGTCCTGACTGTAACTCGGACTCTCGATCCTCTGATGGCACATTGGAGCTCTCGAGCAGTATGGGCACCAATTAAATTCTCTTGTCCTTCTAAGTTGCAAGGCTGAATATGAATATTGCTGAGAGGCCTAGCGTGCTGGCGCCTTTCGTCAGATACCTCGTTGGCTCGGATTGTCGACGTTTCTATGCTATCAGCCGGATAGGCCAGGAGTAAATCAAGAATGCGAGTCCATGACGCTTCTATATATGTGATATATAAAGTCTTGAGATTTGGAAGGAAGTCCACCTCTGGGTTCCCGGTGATCGTAGAATCCGAAAGGCGTGCAAGTAAGGGATCAATGGGACGACACTGAAAGGTGCGACTTGGATAATAATATCCATCAGTAAGTGCCAATGACTCAAGAGAGGTAATTTTTTCTAGGAAAGGTATTAAGCGCTGCTCGTATTCTGGGTCATCAGGATTGATGTATGTATCAAGAGTCTTGATGGCGCAATCGGAGCGTTGAAGAAGATCTGCCACGACTTTGGTCTGCATTGGGACATTAAGATGTTCTAAGGCAGGGAGCTTAAGGCAGGCAAGGGCAACATCCATCGGTTCTGTCCAGGCTGTTATGCAGAGAAATGTGAGATGGTCATGTTGAAGGATCATATTCCGTGTTGCATGTGTAGTACCACGATTGGGAGATAGTGGAATATAGAAAGTGCAATGGGTTAGGGAGGATGCCTTTAAGAAAAACTCGAAAAGCATATCAACCGTTCGAAATGCGCCACGCACAGATGTGAGTTTCCTCCAGTTGAGGTTCGTGAATATGTGATAATCAAGGATGGTCATGTCTATATTTCGGAGACTGGGGATCATTCCTAAATTTATGTTGTTGCCATCATTATAAACCTCCATCCCCATCTTCAGCGTATTTAGGATACCTGCATTGCTAATACTGGAGTATATGCAAGGGAAGAATTCTATGAGGGCCTGTAGCTCTATGTAGAACCACCTGGGTGCATATGGCGCAAAAACATTCGAGATCCTTTCTGTGTCATGGAGGTAGAAGTCTACCTCCGGATCAAAGTGTATGCTGATATACAGAGGAAGACCCCCAGACCTGCGCAGCCACTCAGACAGGATTTCGACCACGGCATCGTCGACATAGGAAACATTGACTGAGATAGAGGTCCAGAGTCGTGGTGTCGACCAGGTGAGAGCGCGCCACGTTGCGCATACTGCAGCAAGCAAGAGCGGTGTTGTCCTAGGTTCCGTCTTGTAGGGAAGATTCTTCCGCCAGTTGATGGGTATACCGTAGTCCCTATCCACAGTAGTAGGCAGGAACTCTGTGAATATCCTCGATATGACTTTGACGGGGAGTTTCGCGACCAAGGAATCATGCGCTTGGTTCATTCGGCTGTAGATTTGCACGCGTTTTGCGTTCAAGTTGGCAAGATGGCGCTCTGCCTCGAGTATCTCTTGATTTATAGCGGCCAGTTCTGCGCATGGACTACATGTATGTCCTTTGGCCAGAGTCGGGCAACAAAAAGCCTGAGGATAACGAGACATCTAGGACCTAACAGGTCGTTGAATGGAAAAATCGTGTATTTAGCGTGCAAGGGTGCGTTAGAAGCTAAAAAAATGATACCTTGAAGCGCAAAAGGTAGTAAGGACCGATATAGAGGCAACGAAAATGGATGACAGGAAACTGGCTGTGAGTTGGTACAGTGTAGACTCTAGAGCAAGCCGCTGCGGTGATAAATTTTGGACGGAGTTTTGATGTATTAATACTTTGGTCGTCGTGGCCGCGCTTATCGCGTGAAGTGTGAGGTCGTTGAAACTAACGTTGCCGCATGCAAGACTAAGTCAAGGCCAAGTATCCCTCTGTCCGAAATTATACGGTACAAATACATCGTTAATTTACATCGTTATATGCAGGTCAAAATCATAAATAATTCATCGTCAGATCTTGACAATGCTACCTTGTGCCTTCATCGGTATGTCCAATAACACATAAAGATGCTCTTGCACCGACTCCGCAGGTGCCACGATCCAATGTTTGCGGGAAAGATGGTCTGCAGCCATTATAGCAGACTGCACACTAACACCACAGTGACGACAGCGCTGGTGTGTCTTCGTCGCACCTCTTCGATTCGCTTCTCGTTCTTCCACCTGTGCAAGCACAGACTCGGAGGTAACTAGACTCCAGCCTCGAGAAGAGATGTTGTCAGGATGAGCTGATAGATCATGAAGGATCTAGAGGGAGAAATGATTCTGACTCAGTATATTTTGGCGGGTAAGATGATAAAATCAACCGACCGCGAGCTTCCAAGTCATGATATGCCGTGAGCCAGATGTCTTGCTTTTCGAGCTTTTCGCAGGACCACATCGCCTGCACTCTAGTCGAAAATTGTGCTCGTTCATATCGTTAGATGTTAGGACGTCAGGGTCCTCGGCACAAGCCCTTACTATGGCTTTGGCGGACTTGGTAGCTGTTTCGTCTAGAGAAATAAATTGGCGTGCTTCGTTCCAAGTCAGGCCTGACCACCACGACATTCTGTTCCATACACTCTCCTCGGTTATGGTTGGGACACCATGCACCTCCCTCAGAGGTTCGTGTTCATCTGCGTCACTGTCTGGGGAAGATATCTTTCTCCGTCTCCGTAAACATTGATGCATCAAGATTCGAGGATAAGAAATAGGGTCGGTGCAGAACTGGCATTTGAAGAAGGTGGTCGCCAGTTCCAATGGGGCTCTGTCGACGTTTTCACCATCAACATGGCCCGCATGTGCTTTTGTTGGGTCCAGAAGACTGATCAGGAATTCATCAGCTTCAGCTCTCCATGTAGTCAAGATATCAGGCATGTGAGGAACCGCCGAAGTTGCCAGATATGACCTTATTACGGCTTGTTGGTCGTTCCCCGCGATAGGTCGAACAATGCGCGAGAAATGTTCTGATTTTGCAATGGTGGATAAAGGAGGATGGATCCATGGTTTGGGATGATTCTTCAAGCTTAATTTCAGAAGATCGCTGATGTCCGATATTCGTTGCTTGAAAATGCCATTCATTACGTTCTCCCTGCTCTTCTGTCGTTGCAATTCAAAGATAGGTAGCACTTTCGCTTTGATACCATCCCATGCTGGCAGAAAACATATTGTTGGTATGAGGTCATGAATAAAATATGAGCATGGAAGACTCCAACCTTCGTCACTTAACAACACAAGGTGCTGGACAGCCCTAGGAAAATCTTCGAGTCGATAAAGCCGCAAAGGGGTACTATACCCTATATCAAGACAATGTTAATAAAACAATTAGAAGAATAGGTCGATCATTATTTGGAACCTTCTTTTGCCAACATGGCGCTGAACCTTGCAGATTCAAATGTAATTAGATTATTTATCTCACTCAGTATATATGAGGACTAACCATGCACAACGGTCCGCCAAAGATGGGCATTTCTGCCGCATCTGCGCATCGCCCCATGATTCAAGGACCCGAAATGACTAGACAAAAATGGAGCTAAAATGCGAGCTCCAGGGGAATAATGATTATTTGTACCTCCAAGCTTTGTTTCACTGCAGACAATCGTGCCTCCTTATAAGCTGCTCTTGCCGCATCGTCAACACATTGTTCTAAAGCGCGAGTTTGGGATTCGAAATTCTCCTTGAGTATATAGCCAGAGTGATTTCCGGATTCTGCGGCGGGTTTGAATTCATGCAATAGTTGAGGAAGCTAAGGACATACGTACTGAAAATATCTCGTGGTGCTCGAACCGTATTTCCTTCGCGACCGCGACGAGACCAGCATAATTCATAGGTGGGGACCCAGGGAGATGAAGCAAGAAGGCTGCAGGGCGTAATCAGTCAACATACGTGTCTAACTTCTGAAAGATGAGTAGGATATGCACTGTATAGGGCCGCATTCCTCGCATAGACGTGTCAGAGCGCTCCAATGGACAATCAGTGCCTTTGAACGGGCACAAAACTAGACGAGGGTGGTTAACGCAATGCTTCCCGAAAGATGGTTCACACACCAGACAGGTATCTCCAAAGAGGACACTCGTGTAATGGCGAATGTCCACGCCAGGCGGGCAATCGGGAGGGTACTCGATTTTGCCAAAGAAATTTGGACGGATATTCGTCTTATAAGCCTGTAGAACTTAATGGAAGGAAACTTATTGAAGCACGGAACTACTATACCTTCTTCCACACTGATGTTGAATAACTTGCAGTGAGAATAGATCGCAACTCTTTCGTTGTGTATGACAGGTTGAGGAGGTCCAGTGGGTGAAGATACTTGAAAATCTCAAGCAAAATATCAAGGGGTAGCTCGACGAAGTCCAATGCCGTTCTCTCGCCCTTCCTATTCGCCATGTCGAGTTGAGCGCCCACAGCTAAGTGTGTCACTGGCACTTTGGTTGACTTTGTTGTGTGAGAGGTTTTTCGTCTTTTCGAGCGGAATTTTGATGTGCATTTCGGCTGCATGTCACTGGAAAGAAAGCGTTCAAATTTCTAGAACTTGAAGTGAGTCACACATAAAGCTATAGATTGGAGATGAAGTCAAGAGTAGGACAGGACCGGCGCCTGCGGTGTAATCGTAAGGGCTTTTGTTTGAAATACGAACAAACAGAAACTTTCCGAGCTCAATTAATTCCAGTCAGATTCAAGTTCCAAGTTTAACGTTCAACTTTCAAGCACCCTTGGATCCCAAATTCATCTTCATTATATAGTACAAATACATGTAACAGATACATACATAATTAATTTACATCATCGCACACAGCCCAAAACCTAAACAATACCCCAACAATACCCTTCAAAGTTGAAACTTTCACAATGCAACCATGCGCCTTCATTGGCGTATCCAGTAACACGTAAACATGCTCTTGCAGCGATGTAGGCGCTACAATCGAATGTTTGCGGGAAAGATGGTCTGCAGTTGTAGCTGCATGCAGAACAGCACCACAGTGACGACAGCGCTGATTCTTCAGCGCATTTCTCCGAAGGGCTCTGGTTTCACGTTCTTCTACTTGGGCAAGCACGGACTCGGAGGTGACCAGACTCCAACCTCGACCAGGAATGTTGTCAGGATGAACGAATACGTCGTGAAGGATCTAAAAAAAAGACTCAGCGTATTCCTGGAGGTAAGACAATGAAATCAACCAACCGCAGTTTTCCAACTCATAATATGGCGAGAGCCAGATGCCGCCTTACTTTGCGGACTTTTCGCAGGACCGCAACGCTTGCACTCCAGTCGAACATTACGATCGTTCATATCATTAGAGGTTAAAAAATTGGGATCCTCGCCGCAAGCTCTTACTATAGCTTTGGCAGATTTGATAGTGGTTTCGTCGACAGAAATGAATTGACGTGCATCGTTCCAAGTCGGACCAGACTATGACGACATGCTGTTCCATATGCTTTCCTAAGTCACAGTTGGAACACCATGAACTACACGAGGTTCGCATTCATCCGGAGAAGGGATCTTTCTCCGCCTCCGCAAACATTGATGGATCAAGATTCGAGGGTAAGAAATGGGGTTGGTGCAGAACTGACATCTGAAAAATGTGGTCGCAAGATCCAACGGGGATGTATCAACATCCTCGCCATCAACGTCGGTGGCAGGCGTTCTTGCTCCTACTAGAAGACCAAGCAGGAATTTGTCGGCTTCGGCTCTCCATGTGGTCAAGATTTCAGGAATGCGAGGAGCTGCTGAATTCGAAAGTTGCGCCCTTATTACGTGGCGGCAGCTGATCCCGTCGATGATCCGAATGATGCGCGAAAAATGTTCAGACTTTGCGATGGTCGATAGAGGAGGATGGATCCATGGTTTGGGATGGGTTTTCAACTCTGATTTCAAAAGATCGTTGATATCGCGTATTCGATGTTTGAGAGTATTGATCATTGAAATCTCCCTGTCATTCTGACGCCGTAACTCGAAAATACGTACGACTTCTACTTTGGCGGCATCCCATGCTGATAACATTAGGTCGGCATGCAATAATGAATAAAATATGGAAGGCCACACCATCGTCACTGAACGGGACTATTTTCTGGACAGCAGACAAATCTTCAGTCTTATTACGCCAATCACCAAGTTCTTGGTTGGAATACCCTATGTCAAGGCAATTTAATAAAACTAAGTGAATGATAGATAAATTAAAATAAAAACCTTCTTGCGCTAACTTCGCTCGGAACCTTGAAGGTTTTTTATATCCGACATGTAAGTAGAGAAATCTCGTAAACATGAGTACTGACCATTGACCACATTCCTCAGCGGACGGGTATTTCTGCCGCAAGAGCGAGGCGGCCCACGACGCAAGTTTGCTGGCCGACTGGACATACGTTAAGCACATCATTGAGCTTGAGCGTCAAAATATTTTTACCTTATGTATTTCCTTAACCCTACGAGTTCGTGAGGCCTCGTAAACATTTCTTCCTGCATCGTCCACGCATTGCTTTAGAATACGAGTTTGCTTGTCCAAGTCCTCCTTGAGGAAATAGAAGGGGCTAAAGTGGGGCGCTGCAGAATTATGGGACAATGAGTCCTAATGGACAATATGGCTAGGATGTCCATGTACGTACTCCAAACGGTTACTGGTTGCACTGGATCACGATGTCCTGTGCTATGTCTCAAGCACAAACGCGATATTCGATAGACAGGCTACTCCGATGATAGTGATTAGGGTCGAGACTACAGGAAGATTGAGGTTTCTGCTTGACAACGATAATTGGGATACACACTGTATAAGGGTACATGTCAGTGCACCGCAGTGGACGACAGGTGCATTCGGACTAGCACAAAACTAAAGAAAGGTCAATGTCACTTCCAGCACAAAGCAAATTCCCCAGTATATCAACACGTACCAAACAGGTATCTCCAAAGAGGACAATTGTGTAATGCCGGTTATCTACATTATGTGGGCACTTGGGTGGATACTTGACGTCGCCGAAGAAATTGGGAGAAATATTGGTCTTATATACCTGTAGAAATATTAGAAAAGGGAGTTCATTGCAACCCAGGATAATACCTTCTTCCAAATTGATGCAGTATTATCTGAGGTGAGAATATATCGCAACTCTTTCGTTGCGTACGACAAACTGAGAAGGTCCAGCGGATGGAGATACTTGAAAATCTCTAAGAGGAAATCAAGAGGTATGTCTAAGAACTTCAAGGCCGTAATCTTGCCCTTCGCTTTCTTCTTGTCGGGCTTCGCGCCAGCATCTACGGCCACCTCAGTCAGCTTCGTCGTGTGAGATGTTTTCTGTCTTTTCTGGGGAGGTTTCATTCCGCCTTTCTGCTGCACGTCAGTGGAAGAGCAGAGAGTTTTGTTGCGACGTTTCGAGCGTGCATCCACCGATGTTTTGGAAACAGGTCGTGTCTTCGCATTTGTACGAGGCATTGCTGAAGGTAGAGTCTAGACACAGATGCAGGGAGGATACTATGGTGTCTGGCAGAATGAACGGGTCAAATACGTCTTGAACTTGAGGGAATCACAAAGCAATTTCGAGTAAGAGAACGAGCTCAAAACGAGCTTGAAGAACAATTTGAGAGCAATGGAACTGCGAACATCGAAGTTGAAGGTTGCGTTGAACGTTGAAGTTCTGTTTCACTCAAGTTCCATTCATGGATCAAGAACTTGAAGTCCAAGACTCCAAGTCGACAGCTTGTGGTTGAAACACGAACAAACAATACGCCAAAATTCAGCCACTGCGCTAACGACCCCCACGACACCTCGACACCGTTCGGCCCATCCTCAAGCACCAAAATCACGATGACAGTAAGCCCATATCTCACAGAGGGGGAACCTACGACCTTTGGAAGCATACCGCAGCGAAATGGAGGCCGGAGGAACGCTGGAATGGGTGGATGGATTGGATGAGTTTTGGATGACGTTGGAAGGAAACGCTGCGGGATGGGCTTCCAGGTTTCCCGACACCTTATGGAGTGGACGTTAACGATAGTTTTGAACCTTTCTAGGACTCAAACTTCAAGCGCTTCGTCGAGGTCGGACGTGGTGCGTGCATATCCCGCTCTGGCGCGTATTTTTACAACTAACATCGTGCTATGTATTCCAATAGTTGTCCTCCTCAAAGCCGGTCCTTCCGCAGGCCGCATCGCCGTGATCGCTGAAATCATCGACCACAACCGCGTACGCTTGTTGTTATTTCAACATTAAATTTGTATTCCTAACCTTTAGATTTAGGCCTTGATCGACGGCCCTACCACTGATGTCCCCCGCCAATCGTACCCCTACAAGCACCTCACCCTCACCCCCTTCGCTCTCACCAAACTCCCCCGCGCCGCTGGTACGGGCGTCATCAGGAAGCAGCTAGAGAAGGAGGCCATCGTCGAGAAGTGGAACAAGTCTGCCTGGGCCCAAAAACGCACTGCCGTCGAAAAGAGGCGGTCGCTAAACGACTTCGGCCGTTTCGCCGTGATGCTGGCCAAGAAGCAGAGGACCGACGTCGTACGGAAGGCTGTTGCCAAGGCGAAGAAGGCTTGAGCAGTGGTTTTTTGTTTCTTTGGATTGCGTTCGGAGGAGAGCTGGGCCGTGGCGATATATTAAAATGAGAGTATGTTCATGCCATATGAAACTTATGCACCCGCTATTCTCTCTACCTTGCCTGCGTGATGTCGAGAGTTTGTTTTATACCCTGTTCGAGAGGCGTCTCGACTCTCAGGAAACCCTCATGTCCAATCCATTTGGCGCGTCTACCAGTCGAGCCTTGATTTTACACCTTACAGTGAATCGTAACTTTACGGAGACGGCACCTCGCCCGCTCATGATTTGGATTCCTGCCAGTCTGCCTTTAGTATCAACAATCAATATTTGAAAGACTGAAAGATGTTTTGTTCCGCGAGAGAGGGTAATAAGGTATGTAAATATATGAAAAGCAAACATTAAACGATGTCCAGATGTAAGTACCAAAAGTAAAACAATGCCCCAAGCATGAAAGATCCAGAAGAGAACAGTTGGAAAGGTTATAGGTTATCATAGCAGTGTCAAAGAAAGTCAGGATAGGAAAAGAATGTGTGCGAGGATAGGCCAAAGGGGGGGGAAATAGGCAAGAGGGAGAAACTACGATGGGTAAACGTTGGGTTAGTCCAGCTCACATGGCTCCCCATTGACCGCCGGTGAATCCACCCTGGGCGTACATCTGACCTCCGTACGCCATTTGAGGCTGGTTCTGCGCGAACATGGCCTGTGTCATTTGTTGTTGCTGTTGCTGCTGCTGCTGATACTGCTGAAGCTGCTGTTGTTGGAGTTGCTGTTGCTGCTGTTGCTGTTGCTGAAGTTGTTGAAGCTGCTGCTGTTGTTGCTGCTGCTGCTGTTGTTGTTGCTGTTGTTGCTGCAACATCAACTGCTGCTGCATCTGCATTGTCGTCATACCCAAAAAGCCCGTCGTACCAGTCGGGTTACCCATCCCACCAAAGGGCGCCTGCTGCTGCTGCTGCGTCGATCCGGTGTTCTGATACATGAACTGTGGTTGCGGCGACGGCTGCATCTGCACCTGAGGACTGGGCGTAAGGAAGTTCTGCGCAGGGCTGCTCTGCGACATGAACTGCACCTGGCCCGTCGTGGCCGACATGAGACTCGGGGACGGCGTCAAGAAGCCCGTATTCATGGGCATCTGGACTTGCAGCGAAGAAGAGCCCTGCGGTTGCGGGTGGAAGAAAGGCGCCGACGCCGATTGGGTGAGCTGGGGCGTGGTAGGTGTGAATTGGGCGTAGGATGACGTCATCTGAGCTGAGAAGGGGGTTGTGGGCTGCATCTGGGAGTACGGGTTCATCCCGAGTTGCTGGGACTGGTAGGGGTTGACACCCATTCCGAAGCCTGTCGCAGTGCTCATCATGTTCTGGGGTTGGATGCTGGTTGCTTGGTATTGCAGGGGCAAGGACGAGTTCTGCGAAGGGCCAGCGCCGCTTAGAGAGCTGATGTCGTCCCAGACGCCGCCCTTTAGAGCCGCGGGTGTTCGCTGCACCGGCTGGTGAGGCTGATGAATGGGTTGCGAGGCCGACCGTACTTGACTCGCGTGTTGCACTGAACTCGAAGAGGGTTGCGAGGGTTGGCTAGCCGGTTGCGCAGGCCTGTTGTTGGGCAGAGAGGGATTGTGTTGAGGCTGAGGAGCTTTCGCTGCCGGTAGAGTTTCATTTCGGGGCGGAATAGAAGTGGCTGATCGCGATGGACCGAGCATCGAAGATACAAGAGCTGACCTGTCCATGAATTTCCGATACTCATATTTTCCTAACATTAAACGTGAGGCGTAGACAAATGCCGAATCATAGAGACTTACCTCGAATGTACTGCTCTATTTCACTATCCCGGTCAGTGTCCTCCAGATTGGGTGGTGGTGGGTGACGAAGCTCATTAGGGTTGAAGATAGAGTTGGATTTTACGTTTCCCATTGATTTCATGTGCTGCGAAGGTTGAGCAAGGTTGATCTTTCCAGCCACGATGCTGCAACTCACCTCAATTTGATCCTTGGTCCAATCATCCATCGTCAAGCTCTTCCTGGACAGATGTTAACCCAAGACTAACGCGAATCGAGAACAGACATACACTTTCGTGATATGGGTGCCGATCCCTCTATGGATGCGTGCACAATTCACACTTTATGAATATTAGTTGGAGCAGAAAGCAGAGGGAGAACGCGTACCATATGAATATGCCCAAATTATGCGACGCCCATCTGGGCATGCGGGCTTTGCAATCCGCGCAAATATCTGCGAAATCCAGTCAGACGAGTGGGTAATGCTCCCGTTCGTCAGATGAGACGCACTGTTTCCGGGTAGAGCAGCGAGTTCGAGGAGGATTTTCTGGTTTCGCTCCTTCTGCAGTTTGCTAGTTTGAGACATGGTGGGTATGGGACTGGATACCGGCGTCCAGGGATCTCAAACTGGAGTTGTCACGGTCGGGGGTGGCGCTGGCGGCCGCTGCCTTTCATAGGCGTTTGTTTGGTACCTACGTCAGGTAAAAATACCGGGAGTTGCCGGCACTCTACCTTGTGCCTGACTGAATTAGACGCCCATGAATGAAGCTTTAAGCATGCCTTGACAGACGACTGGGAAGAACTTCAAAAGATGCACGGAAGTCGTAATTTTTTTGCGTCCAGTAACTATCCAGTGTCAGCGCATATGAAATTCAAGAAGGAGAAAATATCATTGCAAGCATGCAATTATTGAAACATCAATGTACTTTTTTTTGTTTCGAAATATCTGAAAATTGAGAGGTCATGGAGGCAATCCTCCCAAGACCTTTAGCATCGATTGACCCATAAGAGCCCATAAGCCAACAAAAAAACCTCCGTTTAAATGATCAAACTCCTCGATCAAAGACCAGAGCGGTGTCTCGGGTCCGGCAAAGTCATCATTGTTCTTGACCGAACACCACCACTTCAACTTCAAGAGCAATGGAAATGCACACTGAACCCGAGCAGCCTGTGAGGGATGCACTCAAAGCATATGGGGAATATCCATTTCACACCGATGAAAACTATCAGGTGCGTTACTCGGTCCACAAATGCCCCTCTAATCGCATCTCTGAATTGTCTGAACTCTTCACAAGCAAGGTCTCGCTAGCATCCTCGCAGGAGGCACCATTGATCCCAACGCACCCGAGGAGTTGAAGGAGGAGATGATAAGAAGGACGCGGGTATTCTATTTCAACAAGTGAGCAACCACAGCGCTTTGATGTAGGGCAGAACTTCAGGGCTTACCGGGGCTCGTTATCAGAGTCACAGGGCACGCAGTTAGCATGGACGAAGCGCGAGACTACGAGAGACAATCTGGAGCTTCTACCAGCTCAGGCTCGCCATTGGATTCCAACGACGAAAACCGCGTCTTGACCTTCGCCGAACTGAAGGAACTGATCGAGACGGGCAACGTCGATAAGATTCCAAACAATAAAGTCATTCCGGAAGGGCTAAACGTACGTCTCTTTGCCCGATATCATGCAATTGTGTCATAACGATATTATAGGATGCAGCTCCAAGCGAATCAACTGCTCCAGCCCCAAAGAAGCCATGGGAGGCAGCAACAGCATGAACCTACAGTTATCGGTCTTTCGTGAAACAACTAAATATGCCACAACCTGCACCTGTAAAGTACACGCCACATATATCTATGCAAGACCACACGAATGTCATTGATGAGGATAGGATACGCTTCAACCTCTGTACTTTTTCCTGCACATACATGTATATCTCTTCATCACCACCTAAACCCTACCCGAGACCCACGAATCAACCACACACATCGAACACGGAGGGAGGAAACTGAAAAGCATAAAAAGGAGGGACTGATGGAGGGACAAGTGTTACAACAGAAGATTCTGAACAGTTAGAGACAAACGAGGTTCAACCAAGAAAGAGAGGACTGAAGAGAGAAAAGAATTTGGAACAATACGAGAGATTGGAATACGAGATTTGCAACTGCAGTGTAGGTAAAGGCGATTTAAAAATATATATGCCCGGAGAACCATATCGAGGAGTGCATAGGTCTTCTATACGACCGCTACGAACTCGCCAAGATGGAAGTTATACGCCACGAAGAGGGGTATTTATGGCCAAGGAAATCTTCCATCCCACCTGCACGGGCAGAACGACTATAACATTAATATTCCCTTTCCACCCCACCTCACCGGTCCAAAATCGAAGGAGTCGAAACTTGGACGTCCATGGCGATACGAAAGGCGATAACGTATCCTCTTACCATAAGAAGCAACAAACCAAGCAGAGGGAAGTTGAGATGACTGGAAATGCATGCAGTGTCCACGTTCATTGCAAACCTTCCACAGAAAATTGACCGCGCGCGCTGACTGGATACATCTCTCACCCATTGTTGCCCCACACCTGCGACATGGGCAGAGAGAGATAGCTTTGCTGTGCAGCAGCACGGGGATCGTGCATCGACACCTGCCGCGCATGGAAAGTCGCAGGCGGGCTCGTATAGTATGGGTTGGGCGCTCCCGCATGGCTGCCCAATGCGCCGAGCGGAAGCGTCGCGTTCATGTTCATATATCCCGAAGGCGACACGGAGAGATTATGTTGCGGTCGCTGGATGGGCAGCTGGGGCGGGGAAGTATACGCGAAAGGGTCATGCTGAACATGACTTTGAGGCGGGAAGCTTTGTCCACCGATTGAAGACGATGGAAGACGCCGGTGTTGCTGGAGCCGTTGTGCGCCTCCACCACCAGGGGATAACATCATCTGCGGTGGTTGCGCAAAGGAAGCTGAAGGAAGGGCACCAACGTAGTTCTGCTGCGAGTTCTGCGATTGACTGGCATAGGAAGGCGTCCAAATCGATGGTTGGGACATATCTTGGGATGGCAAAAGCGCCGGTGCATACTGACGAGGTGATGTAGGGTAACTCTGGCCTCCGAGGCCGCCAGCGTGACTAGCAGGCGCCCCTCCGCCGTTACCATACATCAACGGCTGTTCGTCTATAGACGCAGACCAAATAGATTGGCTGGGACGTTGAATAGGTCCATGTTGCGATATCTGGGACCCGAATAGTAATTCGGATTGCCCGCCATTGAATCCAGCTTCGGCGTGCGAGAGGTTGTGGGTGTTGCTACTTAAGCCTCTGTTGGTCGTCGGGCCACTAGGGCTCAATATATGCTGCAACAGATTTTGCGCTGTAGTTGCAGGTGGAGGGAGGGGTGCAGAAGCAATGTTGAACGCGGTCGTAGGTTTCGCAGGTTGATAGAATATTGGTGACGTCGGGGAAATCGCTTTCGGGCTGGAAATCGCTTTCACAGGGGTGAGAGGTGTGGCGGGGGATATTGGAGACCTGATGATTGGAGAGGCGCTAGATGAATCATTTCAGCAAAAGAAATAGCAAACAAAGCGAGAAAGGCAAACCTGGGGTTCCAAACAATCTCATCTTCAGACTCGCCTCCAGAGTCGTTCAAAATATCAGGGTCAAAGGCTGCGCGAAGAACTTCATCTGCTGTATGATTCGTGAACTCGGACATTGCATCAATATCAACGTCGTGCTTGGGGTGAAGATCCAGACTGTTGTCTCTAATGGCATCCAATAGCTTCTGCTGGCCCACTGTAACGTTCGCATCTTCGCGGAGTTGGGTGACTTCTGCGTGTGTAGGGGGTCGGATGTCTTCAACGCTCTCAGGGTTGAATATGACATGATTGTTGATCAACAGGAGAGGAGAATTCTGCGTGATGTTAGATGCGTAGTTATGAAAAGAGACAAAAAACATACCTCCATTTGCGTCAAGGTTTTGGCATCGTCTAACAAATCAGCTATTCTCATCAACTGCTCGACGTTCGGGTGAACCTGCTCCTTCTGCTGATTACCATTCGACGACTTGTCTCCATTCTCACCTTTTCTCACCTCTCCCATCAACTTCCTGAGCGGCAAAAATCCACGCATCTCGATGTCCTCTTCAAGCGGCCTGTCAAAAGCAGGAAGCTTCGCCGCTGGGAATGCCTGCGATAACGCCAGTATAAATTGTGCGTATGTCTTCCAAAATTGGATAGTCTTGATCGAGTAGCCGCTGATTTTGTGAGGGATCTTCTTCTGCACCTCCACGCCTTTCACGTTTTCAGTTATTTGGAAAGCGGCGAACTCCTGATCTTGGACAACATATTTGTAGTTTGCTCGAAGCCATTTGCTCGCTACACGGAGTGCCGGCAGGGTCCGCCGGAAAGTTGCGCTGATGCGCTGGGCAAGGTCATCAATATCGTCCATCGTGGGTGGATCTTTTAGTTCATCCTTGCCCACCTCCAATAAGTCGAGGTGGAGGTCTAGAAGGTGGCTAAGTAGAGCCCATTCGATGAGGACGGATGTTCCCGCGGGCGTTGGGACATGGTGTGCGTTGCGATTATGAGATGTCGGAGTGTCGCGAATCATACGATGTTTCCACAGGGCACCCTGAGAAAGGACGATGATGTTGGAAATCATGTCGATAGGCAGATGGCGTTCAGCCACGAGTTCGTAGAATTCGTTTGCCACCTTTTCGTTGTGCTTGGGGGAGATTGATTTCATTCTGGAATGTTCATGAGAAGAGAAAGATAAAATTAAAAGCAAAAACACGCACTTTTCGATACCCTTCTCGGTACCGACACGCCACAACGCGTGTAATACTACAACTTTCTCCAAGAAAGCCTCGATCTTCGCTCTCAGCGACGGAGGAGGATCATTTGAAGTATTCTTTTCTCGTTCTCTCTTCATTCGCTGCCTCCACGTCTCCAAAGCTTTCGATAGAACGGTGCCCATATTCTCCGCGGCCGTGTCGTAAGGTTGACTAACGCACAAAGCGCGATAATAGTGGATCAGAGACGCGAATGAATCCTTCTTGTAAGAAGCCAGAATGGCCAGCTGGTGCGATGGGTTCCCTTCACTCGGCACAAGTAGTCGTGCCTGCTCGTAGCATTGCTGCGCTTTCGAATAATTCCGCGGACGGGGGGGATTTTCCGGTCCTCCGCCCCGCCTGTTCCGTCCCCTCCTCGACGTGGTGGCACCCTCTTCCTGTCCCGCGCGCCTGCCGTTGCTTTCGTTGTACAGTTCACGATAGCGAGCGATATCGCCTAGACAGATGAGCGCCTTGCTCAAAATAGCGAGTCGGCTTTCCCGCTCCTCCGGCGTCGTCGGTAGGGAGGCCCGAGATGCAGCGGGATCTTCTGGCGGGAACTGGTAGTGGTTGCGCCCACTGGCCCCATTCATGACTCCATCGCGGGTTTCGGAAGCCTCAGTGGACACAGGTATATCATCGATTTCGGTCATCAGTCCGAGGGCCACCAGTGCAGGCTGGGCTTCCGTAAGATCAAAGAGACGACGGAGACGCAGAACGAGCTGGGTCCAGAACTTTTCCTCGTCCGCGAGGAATTGGCGGAAGCGCTGGACGAGCTTCCGATGCTCTACAACGCCACTGTTGTTACTTCGAGCTGAATTCGGTCCCTGTTGGCCTTGCTGCGGCTGATGATGGCGCTGGTTGTTCTGAATAGTACGATCAAGCGCTGCGATACGCTGCTTGTACGACGAAATGAATGCATACGACGTCTGCATCCAAAGATGATTCTCGACATCCTTGGACTCGCTGGCGGTAGGATGGACGAGTAATAGGTTCAAATAACGCCTCCGAAGGCTTGACAAGCGACATGGTTAGTGTCGGCCCCCACTGATATGCCAGACTCCACTCACTTCTTCCGCTGGAAATCCACCTCCTTATCGAAGGGCTCCTTGGTTTTGAGTAACTCTTTCAACGATTGGTGAATGCTTTTCGCCTCGCTATCCAACGCAGAAGCCGACATGTTGGGTGAGTAATGCAGAGTTATGATGCTCTTAAAAAAGCAACACACACCGGGCGACAGATGCAGGTGGTTCAGCCATTGATGATCTTGGTGTCAGATCCAGTCCATTGTCTGCGCACCTCTATATAAGATCTTTGGAAGGTGAGAGCGATGTCGAACACAAGTGGTATGAACAAAAAAAACTGTGCGCACACAAGTAAGAATTATTGTACCCTGTGTAAGCCCGTGGGAAATTAAATACTTGTCCTGAGCGGCTGATCCCAGCCTGATCTGACGCACACATACCGTGCCTGTACGACACAAAAAAGCTCTTCACTTGCGGTCCCCATTGTCATTCTGCTCATTATTATCAGGCAGCCAACGGTATTAATTATGGCCTCAGCATTGCACGGTTGCTGCGAAGCTTAATATATTTATAAAGGCAGCAGTAATCCTCTCGTCCGGCATAATACGATCTTCATATGGCGAATGGATGTACAGTTACTTATTATTTATGCTTGGAGCAAACCCAACCACACCGTCTGAATAATTAAACGTCAGATACCCTAAATGCAACGAATCAGTCCACAGGATGTGCCGCCACAGGACATAATTGACATACATGAGCGCAAAAACACATCGCCTACGTATCAATATGGTGTCTTCAGAATCGTGCAGGATATGGAGGATGTAATAAAATCTGACCTATGAGAGCAGTGTTGTCCGGAAGTCCAACACGATAGACTATTCCTCCTGTGCAATAGCTTAGGTCACGTAAATTAGTCGCTTTGTTACGAGCTTCACAGCGTAATAAGTATACGCACGAATCGTCAGCAGAAGTTGGCCCTATAGATTTTAAAAAAATGAGCCTACAATTCGATGACTGGTAGTTATTATGCGTTCGCACTGACCAAGATTGAAGTCAATTGTATTCATAGGAAGTTCCAACCCGTCGGGCCCAAGTGCGAGTGAAATCAAAGCGGAGGTGTCGCATGGATATTCGAAATATCCTGCGCATGCAAAAAAGAAATTACGTCAAGAAGCAGATACAAAACATTCTGGAATAAAAGCATATGCTATCACCTTCTTCGTATTGAATTCCAGCCGGTCGTGCTCCTGGAATCTGAAATGAGACGCTTGGTGAATTTGCAAGATCAACTAGTCACTACCCCGTACGAACCATGTCATAGAAACACTTTGCAAGTTCTTGCGGCAAGACTATTAAGCTGTCGAAAGTGTCAATGAGCTAGAAATTTCATCTTATGGGTCAACGGATGAGACAAGGATGAGAAGCAATTTCATTTACAGCCTTAACACTCGGCGATGACTGTGGTTTTGTTGTTGAAAGATAGTCTGGTCAATTCCACTTCCCAATTATCCTGTTGATGAATGAAACATTTGTCAAGGTCCCCTCTGCGTAGACGGAATAAATTGAAACTACAAACTTTAGATGCACGAGGTATCCATGAACTATTTCCAATTGCCTTTTCATCGTCAAAACACCCGAAACAAGCCTGTAAGAAAAGCAGATGAATATACGCTTCTCGAAACGAATGAGATGATTTTCGAAAATATGAACCTCTGAGTCCGTCGTCTGTCCCGGCCGTGCCAGATGCACTGAAACGATTGGTTTCTCTATTATCTTTTGGTCGATGAGGTTCTGAACAAACGTTGGCCTCTGTGCATAGGACTTCAGCCCGAGGCCTAGCACTCCCGGGCGGACATGGGAGGAATCCAGAGGCGGCTGCGACAGGAGCCCAAATGCCTGCTTCTGGACGGTCAGACCTTGTACTGATATCACATCCTCGGACAGTCTGGCAGTGAGGTTTACGGCAGTTGTCTTCGGGTGGGGAACATTAGAAAAATACCATGCATTCCGCTGAGTGAGCGACGTACATGAATGATGTAATTGGTGCCTATACCATTGTAGGAAGTGCTAGCAGTCTTGTTAAACCATCTCAGTTCCTTCGAGCAGGCCATGCCACAGTTTTCACGAACCCAGATATCCCCTGGGCCAGTAGAGACGTCCAGTTGCAATTCCTGCGGCGGCGTTCCAAATTGGATAGAGCCTGGATGCAAGGCTACGTCCCCTGACGTGATATTTTCCGATTGCGCTTGTAAGGACAACCTAGCTGTTCGAGAGTCGTTTGATGCGGCGGGCACCACCGTCGAAGACGGATCGTCAGCTCTCGCGGCAATGGGAGCAACTGCTGGGGCCTGAGCCTCCGATTTCTGTGTGTGAATTATGAGGAAAGGATGCAATTCACCAAGCACAAAAAAGACCTCACAGCATGAGTAGGATTGAAATCGGCAGTACTGCCCTTCGCTCGACGCGTAACAGCGACTTTGAAAGAACCTGGGAGCTGCTGCGAACCCAGAGTAGCCCCCGCTGTGCACGCATATACGAGGCTCATACCGAGCACAAATCCAAGGGTTCGTTGCATATTGGATTTGAAGGTAATTAATATAAATGGTGGTTTTGAAAAGGCGACCGAATAAATCTGACATGGGTAGGGTTGGCGGCCGTGATACTTATACTCACCAAGAGTGGCTGACAAGAACTTGGCTCACGAATCGTAATACGGCGAAGGAATGGCTAGTAGATAAACTCAGCCTGAGCCTCGTTCTTGAGTTTGGATGAGCGCTCGTCCCAAATTGTATTGGATGCAAAGAGAACCTGCAGCGTGTCACTGCAGATGCGATCTTTTTGGTGATGTACCATCATAAATTTCAGCTTTGAAAGCAGTAGAGCTTGGAAAAATAGTTTCTTCATCGAGATACAAACAAGGAATATCGATGGAGGTGAGTAGAGAACGGGAAAAAAATTTGGGAACGACGCGCGGTGGGTAAGTTTGTACGTCGCGATCGCGATCTAGATCTGTTGGACTCGGAGTTGCTGTTTGTTCGTATTACAAACAAAAGCCCTTGCGAATACCGGCCTTGATCGCAGGCGCCTCGGAATCTCAGTCTTGCATTGCTCCTGACTGCATCTCGTCCTCCAACCTGTAGCTGCTTTGTTTTCTACATAGCTCCTCTCAAATTCTAGAAAGTTTCTCCCAGTGACATGCCGCCGAAATGTACATTAAAACCCCCCCATAAAAGACGGAAAACCTCTCACACAGCAAAGCCGAGCAAAGTGACCGACTTAGCTGTGGGCGCTGGACCCGACAAGGCGAATAAGAACTTGAAGGGCGAGAGAACGGCATTGGACTTCGTCGAGCTACCCCTTGATATTCTGCTTGAGATTTTCAAGTATCTTCACCCACTGGACCTCCTCAACCTGTCATACACAACGAAAGAGTTGCGATCTATTCTCACTGCAAGTTATTCAACATCAGTGTGGAAGAAGGTATAGTAGTTCCGTGCTCCAATAAGTTTCCTTCCATTAAGTTCTACAGGCTTATAAGACGAATATCCCTCCAAATTTCTTTGGCAAAATCGAGTACCCTCCCGATTGCCCGCCTGGCGTGGACATTCGCCATTACACGAGTGTCCTCTTTGGAGATACCTGTCTGGTGTGTAAATCATCTTTCGGGAAGCATTGCGTTAACCACCCTCGTCTAGTTTTGTGCCCGTTCAAAGGCACTGATTGTCCATTGGAGCGCTCTGACACGTCTCTGCGAGGAATGCGGCCCTATACAGTGCATACCCTACTCATCTTTCAGAAGTTAGACACGTATGTTGACTGATTACGCCCTGCAGCCTTCTTCCTTCATCTCCCTGGGTCCCCACCTACGAAATATGCTGGTCTCGCGGTCGCGAAGGAAATACGGTTCGAGCACCACGGGATCTTTTCAGTACGTATGTCCTTAGCTTCCTCAACTATTGCATGAATTCAAACCCGCCGCAGAATCCGGAAATCACTCTGGCTATATACTCAAGGAGAATTTTGAATCCCAAACTCGTGCTTTAGAGCAATGTGTTGACGATGCGGCAAGAGCAGCTTATAAGGGGGCACGATTGTCTGCAGTGAAACAAAGCTTGGAGGTACTCGTACAGATAATAATCATTCCCCCGGAGCTCGCACTTTAGCTCAATTTTTGTCTAGTCATTTCGGGTCCTTGAATCATGGGGCGATGCGCAGATGCGGCAGAAATGCCCATCTTTGGCGGACCGTTGTGCATGGTTAGTCCTCATATATACTGAGTGAGATAAATAATCTAATTACATTTGAATCTGCAAGGTTCAGCGCCATGTTGGTAAAAGAAGGTTACCAATAATGATCGACCTATCCTTTGACTTGTTTTGTTAACATTATCTTGATATAGGGTGTGGTACCCCAGCTCATGTTGCGAGTGTTTTGCGGCTTTATCGGCTTGGACGCGAAGATTTTCCTAAGGCTGTCCAGCACCTAGTCTACCTGAGTGACGAAGGTAGGATCTTCCATGTTCATATCTCATTCATGATCTCATACCAACAATATGTTTTCTACCAGCATGGGATGGTATCAAAGCGGAAGTCCTACCTATCTTCGAATTGCGACGACAGAAGAGCAGGGAGAACACAATGATTGACACTTTCAAGGAACGAATATTGGACATCAGCAATCTTTTGAAAGTAAGCTTGAAGAATCATCCCAAACCATGGATCCATCCTCCTTTATCCACCATTGCAAAATCAGAACATTTTTCGCGCATTGTTCGACCTATCACGGGGAACGACCAACAAGCCGTAATAAGGTTTTATCCAGCAAATTCAGCAGTTCCTCACATGCCTGATATCTTGACTACATGGAGAGCTGAAGCTGATGAATTCCTGATCAGTCTTCTGGACCCAACAAAAGCCCCTGCACGCCATGTTGATGGTGAAAACGTCGACAGAGCCCCATTGGAACTGGCGACCACCTTCTTCAAATGCCAGTTCTGCACCGACCCTATTTCTTATCCTCGAATCTTGATGCATCAATGTTTACGGAGACGGAGAAAGATATCTTCCCCAGACGGTGACGCAGATGAACACGAACCTCTGAGGGAGGTGCATGGTGTCCCAACCATAACCGAGGAGAGTGTATGGAACAGAATGTCGTGGTGGTCAGGCCCGACTTGGAACGAAGCACGCCAATTTATTTCTCTTGACGAAACAGCTACCAAGTCCGCCAAAGCCATAGTAAGGGCTTGTGCCGAGGACCCTGACGTCCTAACATCTAACGATATGAACGAGCGCAATTTTCGACTAGAGTGCAGGCGATGTGGTCCTGCGAAAAGCTCGAAAAGCAAGACATCTCGCTCACGGCATATCATGACTTGGAAGCTCGCGGTCGGTTGAATTTATCTTCTTACCAGCCAAAATATATCGAGTCAGACTCATTTCTCCCTCTAGATCCTTCATGACCTATCAGCTCATCCTGACAACATCTCTTCTCGAGGCTGGAGTCTAGTTACCTCCGAGTCTGTACTTGCACAGGTGGAAGAACGAGAAGCGAATCGAAGACGTGCGACGAAGACACACCAGCGCTGTCGTCACTGTGGTGTTAGTGTGCGGTCTGCTATAACAGTTGCTGTCCATCTTTCCCGCAAACATTCGATCGTGGCACCTGCAGAGTTGGTGCAAGAGCATATTTATGTGTCGTTGGACATACCGATGAAGGCACACGGTATCATTGCCAAGATCTGACGACGAATTGTTTATAATTTTGAGCTGCATAAAACAATGTAAATAAATGATGTATTTGTACTGTATTATTTAATGGAGATGAATTTCGAACCAAAGGATCCCACCCACGTCCCATCCACCGCCACTTAATTGCCACCAAGTCGGTGTCAAGGTTGGCGGCCTGATCCCGATCTAACGCACAGGCAGACGGACTTGCGTCGCAGGTCCGAGATACACATTCACTAGCACCTTCCATTGACTTTCCCTACAAAATATCTCAGCTCATTATCGTGCAGACAAGGGTACTAAGAACAGGTCGAGTCAGCACTGCAAAGGTGCAAGGCTCTCCAGGCAAATTGATATACATATATACAATCTAAAGGTAAAGGAAACAGTAATCCTCTCCTCCGGAATACTACGACACATCCGTATGGTGAATTGGCATACGCGTTCATGCACATGGATGACAGCATTCGAACATCCCTCTCAAAGATGAAGGCAAAAAAAGGACTTCACGTTCATGATGAAAAAATGTACAGATTAGTTGGTAGCCATATACAATACAAAACAGGGTATAGAACAATGGGGATGTGGATGTGGATAGCAAGATAGGTATGAAGGGAGACGGAGAACATAATAGTATTCGTCGTGTAGATATTAGGATTCCAGCCAAAGGATCAAGAAAAGAAGAAAAGAACTAAATTAGTCAGACTCCTCATCGTCATCCCTACCTCCAGGTCGGAACAGCGCAAGGAGATCGTCCATTCCAAGCCGCATATTCTTGATCTTGTCGCCGCTCAACGCAGCAGCCGCAAGTGCGCGTTTCTTTTCTTGTAACTACAAGGCAATTAAGAGCATGAGTAAAAACAATAAAAACAATAACAAAAGATTCAAAAAGCTCACCAGCAAGATACGGTCCTCAACTGTTCCATCAATCTTGAGTTTGAAGATATTGACATCGCGCGTCTGTCCAAAGCGATGCGCACGGTCAAAGGCTTGGTCTTCCAGTGCAGGGTTCCACCACAGATCAACCAAGATCACATTATTGCATGCAGTCAAATTGAGACCTAAATACCAACTATCAGTCATTTAATCATATGAAACGAACCAAAAAAAACACACCTGTGCTTCCGGCCTTGAAGGAGATCAAGATAACATGCGTCGACTCACTCGTCTTGATCTTGTTCAGCGCTATTTCACGATCTTTTGAGTTCATAGAGCCATCATCTACACACCAACATTAATCAGCAAAGGTCCAGCCATACACAAACAAGAATCTTACATCGCACATATTTGATGCCTTTCTCTTTCAAGAATGGCTCAAGCAGATCCAACATACTCGTAAACTGCGAGAATATGATAGTCTTCTCCTCGCCCTTCGACCGCACGTCAATATCATTCAAAAGCTTGAGGATCATGCGAATCTTGGCGGATGTCGGACGCTCAAGCTCAGCTTGCTTGGCCTGCTTTGCTAAAGGAACGCAGTCTTGACAATGCGTATTCCATTCACCCTCGCCCATATTTCGTGGATTCAATCTGCAGAAGTCAATATTTAGCAGCATACAAAACAGATGATCATGCCGCACTTACTCGAGAGTACACATCTGACACTTCCTGGTAACCCCCAGCTGCCCGAAGGCCGCCACGAGATCATCGTCCGGGTCTGGCTCCTTATCATCGCCACCCTTCGAAACCGACTTGGGCTCCAACGCCTCCGAGTCCTTCTTGTAATCCGCGGAGACCAGGATAGGGTGGTTGCACGCCTGGCGCAGCCGCAGGAGGAGCAAGAGTACTGAAATATAGTTGTTGCCCTTGCTGCCCATGAGCTTCTCGATGACTGACTCCATCTTCGACTCGAGCGAGTCGTAGAAGGTCTGCTCGTAGTGGTCGAATTCGCAGGGGACAACATTGACGATGCGCTTGGGGAGATCGATGAGGGCTTTGCCATTGAGTGTTTGGTCTTTGCGTCGGCGTAGCATGATTTGTTTCAGAACGACCTGGAGAAAAAGAAGATGCTTGGGAAATGTGGAATGTATGCAATTGAAATTTTGTTTACCTGAAGGCGTTTCATGGCACGACTTGCGCCTCGACCGCTGTTCACAGGCTTCGCAATCTGTTCATTGAACGTTTCCCAATTCGACAATGGCTTGATGCGAAGGAACTTGATGAGTGAATATAATTCGGTGACATTGTTTTGCCTATATCTCCCGCGTGAATAACAGCAGAGGAAATAGTAATATAAAAAACAAACATGGGTGTACCAGTCAAACACCACCTAAACTTGCCCTGCAGCTCACAGCACGCAACAGCTCCCTTCGTCTTCATATTCTTGATATTATGCGCCTCATCTACGAAACCCCACATGAGCATCACCATCACCATCACCAACCACATGCCATAAAGAAAACACTCACCAAGGACAATCCGCCACCATTTAACACCATACAAAGCACAGCGTTTCGAGGCCGCCTTTCCCTTCGTGGGGACAGGTTTCCTGATCGTCCGCCCGAAGTCTTCCTCCGACTCGTCATCAGAGGTGTCCACGCTGGTAGTCTTCTTCGATGAAGCTTTGGACGAAGACCCCTTGGATTCATCCTTCGCTGCAGGGCTATAGACCATGTGCTCGGACTTGACGGTGTCGTAGGTCGTAACGACAACGTGAAATTTCTTCAAGAGGTCTGGATCTAAGCAAAAACAAAAATGAATTCCGTGTGTACGGATCTGGAGGGTGAAAGGAATTAATTACCAGTGGTGCGTGAAGCGCCTTGATGTTTGAGCACCCTCATGTTCGTCATCTTCTCGATTTCATCCGCCCATTGACCGAGGAGCGCCAAAGGACAAACAACCCTGAAGATTAAATTTAGAGATGCACTTTCGCCTGAGAAGAATAATACATACAAAGTCGAAGCACTGTAACCTTCCTCTTTGTCCGATTTCTTCGCGCGACCTTCTGCAATTCGCGTCAACGTCTGAATTGTCTTTCCCAATCTAAACAGAGATCCATGAGACCTAATCAAAAGAAAAAAACCAAAATTAACACACCCCATATCGTCCGCAAGAATTCCACCAGTCCTCTTCCTCGACAAATCCTCCCGTTCCCTCATCCACGCGCGCCCCAAGACCTGATGGGGTAGCAGCTCGATACCCTCTTTGAAGTCCGCCACACGCGCCTGCGTCATGTCGATCTCGATCTCCGCATCGAGCTCCTGGTTCATTCCCCCGCCCATCAGCTCCCTGAGGGCCTTCTCCGCATCTGCGGGCAGCATGAACCCGGTGTCGTCGCGGAAATCGGGGATGTTGACCACTTCCTCATTCCCTCCTCCTGCGCGTGCAGGCGCTTGAGCTGCGGGAGGAATAGGGCGCGGTAGGAAACCACGCATGGGGGCGATGTCGCGGTTGGATGGGACGTGGACGGGCACAGGAGGTTTTGACGGCTTGACAGCTGGTTTGAAAAACGTGTCGTCAGGACGCGGATGGTTGATCGGAGCAGGGTTAGGCGTTGGGCGGATGAACATGTTGCTAGGAGGCTGCGGTTGCGGTTGGCGCGGGGGAGGCGCCTGTATTGGTTTGGCCGCAGGGCGAAAGAAAGGATCGTCAGAACCGTTCATCGTAGGTGGTCGTGGTTGTTGCGAATAAGAAGGAACACGGGTTGTTTGGGGTTTGGGGTTTGTATATTTTCTAACGAAATAAATTTAGGTTTGTTCGGTTTTTACGTCTTAATAACGTTACAGAGTTGATGCTCACCCTTCCGAGATAATGATGGAGCCGTCGCTCGACTCGTCCTCCTCTTGAACATCATTCTCATCGGATGAGGAGATGATGACGGTACTGCGCTTGCCAGCGTTTTGCTTGGGAGGCGCCCGTGCGTTGGGTGGCACAGACACGGGAGATGATGAGCTTGATGATCCCACTGACTATGAAAGACATTAGATATCGTGCCACAGACGCTATTAAGACCATCGCTCACGATCGCCTGTTGAGGTGGCCTGCGCTGGCTCGACAACTCAGGATACAGGTTCATATCTTCCGCAAACTTCTTGCGACTGGATGGAAATCAGTGAGTCCCTTTCGGCAAGGGGGAGTTTATTTTGAGCACTACTCACAGGTGTTCTACAGGCATCTTTTATAGATTTCCTGCGTTTCTTGGTCTATGCGTTCGAGGGACGGATTAGGAGCTTAGATCGCAGAAGACAAAAGTGAAAGACGGCTGCGAGTCGCGTCCAATCTCAAAGCATTGAATCAGAACAATGAACAAACGATCAACAATCACGGGAACATGCCACGTGATCTCATCGCTATCATTTCCTTTTCTGTAAATTAGCTTTTTCCCAGGTGCTGATCCGAGTCCACCTCCTTTCCCTCCAATCCCATCGCAATGCATATTGCTACTTTTGTAGCGTTCATTTCGTGGTGATGGACCGGTAAAGTTTCCGTGATTCCGCAGTGACTGGTGACTGATCCTTCTACTGATGACTACCTTGGTATTTGTCTACAGCTCGCAATTTCTAACGATTATTACCCACAAGCACATCACTGAGTAAAGTAGATTCGTTATCTCGCTAGAGACGATATGCAACCGTGCGGAAATATATAAAGCTTCCCCGAAGCGGTCCCGCAGCACACAACGAGCATTCTACTCCCCAGTACATCCTATCCCCCGCCATGTCCGAATCAAAAGGTCCCCTCGATCCCCAGAACTTCATTCCGTTCAAGCTCAAGAAGATCACTCCGTATAATCACAACACCTCCAAGTGCGTCTAATTATACGTCTGGTATTTATAACCTCTTCACTAACCACAAAGCTTAGATTCACCTTCGAGCTCCCGGATAACCAAGCCTCCAACGTCCCCATCGCATCGTGTATCGTGGTGAAATCGACCGATGTCAACGCGTTGAAGGATGGCCAGGGAAACCCCATTATCCGACCTTATACCCCGATCTCGAGCCCTGATACACCTGGAGAGCTCACGATTTTGGTTAAGCACTACGATGCTGGAAACGCGTCGAAGCATATTCATTCGCTGAAGGTGAGTCGTGAAATAACAGAATTTTATAGGGATTGTCAACGATTTTGCAGGTGGGAGACACCTTGTCGATCAAGGGCCCCATTTCCAAAATCCCTTACAAAAGTGAGTTGCTGAAAGATTTCCCCCTCGCGATTTTAACACAATTCCTCAGTCAACGAATTCGACGAAGTCGCATTCATTGGAGGTGGAACTGGAATGCACGTCCCTTTCCCTATCCATCCACAACCCGACTAATAATCTCCCCCTACCTAGCGCCCCTTTCTACCAAGTCTTCACGCACGCCCTCGCCGACAAGACGAACAAGACCAAATTCAAGCTCCTCTTCTCCAACATCTCCGAGGAGGACATCCTCCTGCGCGAGGAGCTCGACGCGCTGAAGGCGCAACACCCGGACACCTTCGATGTCGTCTACCTTGTGGACAACCCGAGCAAGGAGTGGACGGGCCCATCAGGGTATATCACGGCGGAGCATATTAAGAAGTATGTTGGGGGCCCGGAGACGAATATCAAGATCTTTGTTTGTGGTACGGAAATTACCTTTAGACATGTTTGGAATCTGCTGAACTCTTTTTAGGGCCACCAGCTCAAATAGCTTCTCTCGCTGGTGCGAAGGACGGTCCGAAACAGGGTGTTTTTGGCGGTATCCTCAAGGATTTGGGATACTCAGAAGAGCAGGTGAGCATTGCCATTTCGTATCAGTCAACCTCTCTCATGCTGACTGTTTCATAGGTCTTCAAATTCTAAATATTCGGCTCATTATGAAGATCTGGATTTACGTAGTGGGGAACCTTTGGAGACCTTTGGAAGTTCGATGTAGCAAAGTGAAATAAATGTATTTTCTAAACACCGCGAATCCGTTGCCTGAGCTTTTCAAACACTCACTGGTCATTATCGAATCCCTCGAACTTTTCCAAAAAGAATACACCCTTCGTCACGAGTGTCGACATACCGAGAAAAGCGCACGAATGAGCCAAGCCCCGCGAATGTGGGGTAAATGCAATATCAAGCGGGAAGCTCGATTGCCGGAGTCACCGGGTGTGATTCTTATTTATATCGTGCACCGGGGTAGGCGCGTCACCCCACCTCTCCCTCCTTCCTACTTCTCTCCTTCTCACTATATCTTTGCTATACATATACTGCACAATATGTCAGTAGACCTCGCTTCAGTTGTTGGATATACCCTTGAAGACAAGCCGGTAAGGCGCAGTTTGTCGACGTGATGTGAGAGAGTAGCTCATGGTTGGACTGTAGGTTGCGTGGAACAAACGCGATCTCCTGACATACGCTGTCGGCGTTGGTGCTAAGAACGATGAATTTCAGTATATCTATGGTACGCAACCTATCGTCTCCCTTCACTGCAGTCGAACCGCGCTCACGCTGGCCTTCTATAGAACTTGGTAAGCTCTGCAGGTAGTAGAGCGTCTATAGCGCCATAATAACTCCATCCTCCTAGACCCCAACTTCTCCGCGATCCCAACCTACCCCGTGGTGCTCCAGCTCAAGGGTGATGACACGGATGTGAACCTGTTCTCGGAGCGCATCAAGGGCCGTCCCGTCCCTGGCCTGCCCAAGCTCAACCCCAACCGTGTCGTATGTTGGATTCATGGCTCTCTGCATGCGGGCAATTTCTTATTCGGGGTTGCAACTGTAGGTGCATGCTACCCAATCCATCGAGGTCATCAAGCCCCTCCCTCTTGTCAGCGGCGAAGGCTGGAAGTGGAAGACGCGGTACACCGGCGTCGTGGAGAACAGTGCGTTATATTTGCTTCCGCATTTCCGAACGGGAACTGATCATAGAATAGAGTCCGGCATCATCTTGACCGCTGAGAACACTCTCGTGGACCCCAACGGCGTCGTCTACGCTAAGCTTTTCGTGAGTAGATTCATCGCAATAATCACGCGCCATACATGATCTTATTCTCTCCAAGTCCTCCTCCTTCAACCTCGGCGCCAAAGCCACCGGCGAGAAATTCACCAAGGTCATCGCGGGGCCCCCACAAGGCAAACCCATCCCAAAAGACCGCAAGCCCGACTACGTCGTCGAGGAGCAGACCTCGCCCGAGCAGGCCATCGCCTTCCGCCTGAGCGGCGACTACAACCCGCTTCACATCGACCCCAAGATCGGGCAGGGCGCGGGCTTCGGCGGCGTCATCCTGCATGGGTTGTCCACGTTCGGCTTCGCCGCGCGTGCGGTACTCAAGACCGCGGGCGGCAACGACCCCGCATCGCTCAAGTACTTTGGGGTAAGGTTCACCGCGCCGGTGAAGCCTGGAGATAAGCTCCAGACGAACATTTGGGAGGTGGGCAAGGGCCCGAATGGGACGAAGGAGGTGGCGTTCGAGACGAAGAATTTGACGTCGGGCAAGACGGTGCTTGGGGGTGGTGTTGCGTATCTGTTGACGAAGAGCGGCGCTAAGCTGTGATTTGTATTACTGTCTGTCAAAATACAGTGCGACTATATAAGACCTTGTTTTTGTCGACTTTGATGACCATGTCAATAATGATTTTCTCTGGTCGGTATAATTACTAACAGGTATGTAACCAGCTGTATTATTTTGCACATATACTCAACATCTACTACGTAGATGGTCTGCAGAGAGGTCTACTTCATCTCCTTACATAAATAATTATCCCTAAGTCGCGAACGAAGTCGAATCTGATCTACAGTCCAAATTCTGAGAAGCATCGGAGGACGAAAGCTCAAGCATACGACTCGACAGATTCAGAACTCGCATATCTTGCGTCCGACTGTTCGAACAATGTTCGAGAGGCAGGTCGAGAGGGAGTCGAAGCGCGTGTAACACGTTGTTTTGCGGCGTCTTTCTTGCTACTGGGCGTCGCTGGGTAGCCTGAATCTTGGGAGAGCAATGTGGAGTGGGTACTAGTCCTGTTCCCGAGTTTATCTTTCTCCGTAGTGGCCCATTGCTTGTAGCCATCGCCTGCGGCTTTCAACAGATCACTCAGCAACGCCTTCTGCTGTTCCGTTAATTTTTGCTGACGCTCTATTTGCTCTGTTACGGCGTTTTCATTGGTAGTAGGATCGGTTTCGTCCTTAACGCATTTTGCGATGTGCTCCTTCCATGGCGTCCATACTGATGTATCGTTAGGGAGAAGGATGTTGACATATCCTAGAACATTGAATGGCTTGAGATAAAATGCAGATGCAACAACCGCTGTAGTGCGACGCGTTCGTGAAGTAGGGATAAGAGGTTTGGGGTTTGCAAGGATTTTAAGTAGGAGGTCGATCTGCATTTTTTCTCTGTCCATCGAAGCCAGATACGCGTTGTATGCCCAAGAAACAGCGAATGTGAATAGAAAAAGGATTTGGCCGACGAGAGTTGATTGTGGGAGAAGAAATAGTTGTGCGAGCACCTGGACAGTTAGCGCGAATGCGACGACACCGATCGAATCGTAGTCTTTATCCGGTGAATAGACGAGTTGGAATTTTCCTCTGGTCAAGACGGAGACGACCTGCTCCGAAGCACCTTTGACTAGAACAGCCTGATTTTGAGCGTCATACCAGAATATTCCATCTCCCGGAGGCGAATTAGAAGACGGAGAGGGAACGTCGAGCCTGAGCTGGCCGGATCCCAGGACGAGGCAGGATACGCCGTTGCAAAGGATTCCAACGAGGATTGCAGCAAAGGAAGGCCAGTCGTGCCACAGAGCGGCGGCAATGATAGTGGCAGCGATGCTGATTGAGATAGTGATGCTCATCCAGAACATGCCTGGTTTTGATAGGGAAGAAACAGGAAGACCTTCGGAAGGCTGCAACTTGAGAAAAGAGTCGACTTGCTTGCAGTGGCTCTCGTTGAATTCGAAGATGGTAAGCTTGGTCTGCGATTTCTGTTCGCTCCCCTCCAGATGCTTGCAGTGCTGTGCCAGGAGGTACGCCAAATGCCCCGTGGCGCGCATAGTAGTACCGGACTGCGTGCCGATGTACTGAGGACCTATTCTTCCGTCCAATCCCAACATCTCTTCTGGATCGACTGTCTCTCCCGGGAAAAGGCCCTTCCATATTCGACGATGACAGAGCGTTCCGTATTTCTTCGCCACGAAGTAACTGCCTGGTGAATTGTACCACCCGAAGAATCGCCGGCCCCGAATTAAGTGGACACTGGACATGGCGGCGAAGGATTCTTCACCTCCAAAGAAACCAGCTATACCGGACACGTCCAGGCTAAATCTTGCATCTTGGAGCGGTATAAACATGGTCAAGGGACCGGGAAAATTCTGCATGTTATCCATTAGCGCCATTGGAAGATGAAAGCGTAGCTAAATCACTTACCCTAAGGGGAATGTTAAAACGAGACAAAAGCACTAGAGTCCGTACCGCTATGGGTACTTGACACTACGGACTGGAACGATGGAAGATATCAGCTACAGCTTGAAAGAGTGGTGCGAAGGTAAAACATACTAATGGACCAAGCACTGTCCTTCCTGAACCTCGCATACGAGTTGAGTTGACAGACTTTAATACGCCAGTGGAAGGTGCATGCAAAGTGCGTGTCGCCCCTACCACACGTGCATAGTATTCATCGCATCCGCCTAATGCATACCGTCCGCAGAACTGGAAGCTGCATAAAGCAAGAGCAATGACACATAGGACGACGTGTGAGTAGATCCCTCGCCGACCGATAATGAAGAGATGCTTACCTGAATGAACTGTGAGGCATGTCGAATGTGAAGGTTCACTGATGCAGCGATAACGTACGCAGTAAGAATAGAGACGCTATGTTAACCACCTTCAGCGATTGCCGGACAAATACTTGACATTTACCCATTGCGAGATTGTTCGCGGCAGAATCGGAAGCAAAACCCTCGTTAGGCGCCTTAGGGAGAAGAACCGCAGGCATGAAACTTGCGACTTCTGAAGTCTCGCTGGCTTGCTTCTAATGATCATTTCGGCAGGTCGATCCATCGTTTCGTCGTGACATTTAGGCCACGCCTCTGATCACATTCGAGCACAAATAATGATATTTTGTATTCAAATATTTGTGAACGAAATACATGATGTTTTGATCGACTTTGGAAGAACTCTCTTTTTCCGAAGCGTTGCGCAAACCCTCTATTGGCACTGTTGATGGCATCGTATCAATATATGAGCATCCGGCAAGAGATCGACAGACTTACTTGGTAATAGTATGGAGGAGAAACGGCGACACACTTAAATGTGCCGGCGCAGACAGTGGGGCCGCTAAAAAGGTCGGCGTTCACAAGTTTGCCGTGAGATATGCAGAAGATAATTTAATCAACTCACGTGTAGCCATTGCCGCCACATTGACCCCATTGGGTCTGAGTAGGACCTGCGACAGTGGTCGTGGTGCTGACAGTGGTAGGGGTCGTAGTGGGAGCGGTCGTAGTGGGAGGGACGGTGGTAGTAGGACCAACGGTGGTAGTACCAGGAGGTGAGGACCCTGCGTTGGGGCCGGCAATGCTGGTAGTGATGGGCGCCTGTTCAACGAAAATACCGGACCAGAACCAATCCTCGGGCGCAGCATTAGTGCCTCCGTTGGGAAGACGGAGGACACCGATATGCCAATCAGCGGAATTCGTGGAGGTACTCGCAGCCTTGTTTGCTACGATTTGGGTAAGGGGGCTCGAGCCGGTGGAGTGCCAGAGACCGACAGTCGAAGCGCCGAAGTCAATGTCATAGGCGAAGTTGTACCATGTGTTGGGAGTAAGGGTGGTAGACCATTGCGAAACTCCACCGATGTCCCAGCGCAAGAGGGGGTCAGTGGTTCCTCCTTCTCCGGAGATCAAACCGAATTTGAGTTCGGTGAAGTGGCTCTCGAAACTAAGCAGATGTAAAAATGTTATAATTTAATTAACCTTGATAGAAAAATTGACTACTCACAAGGCAATTTGGTGCTCAAAACCGGGATTAGGCGCGTTGGTTGAGGAGGTCGACAACGAGAAGTGGTAGTAAAGGTGACCAGTTCCCAGGTTTGCGCTAGTTTGCGGGATGATCTCTGTGCGTTCCATAGTCTGCCCATTCCAGAAAGCTGTTCCGTCCTATAAAGGAAATGTTTGAGCAAGGTTAACATCGTGCACAACATCAAGTATGACTGACAATGGTTGTCCTGAGACCTTGAGCATCGGTGGTATCAGCTGGGTTCTTGAAGCTGGGAGACATGCCAAGGTATGTAGACGTAGCACCGCTACCGTGGATGTACCATTGCCAAGGCGCAATTTGGTTAGACCAAGACCCTAAAGCAAATAGAGTCAGAAAGAATCAAGACAAAGAGATGCCTCCTCAAACATTGGTCAAAGTTAGCGACAGTGGATGACGAGTTGAAGAATCCACTCCATAGCATTGTTCCAGCCTGAACGCGGGCGACCGAGAGAGCTAACAAGGCAAACGCAGACTTCATGACGACAAGCGACAAAAGAAATCGGGGAGCCGTGGTGTCCAAGATATGAAACGCTACGGTTTTATGTGCCTACGAAACCCCACATCGCGAGTTACTTCGGACAAGATGACATCCGCGAAGAAGCGCTAGTATTAGTCCTGCGACAATGTTCCGAGATGAGGGAAGGGGACTTCGGGGAAAATATTCGGGATGGTGCACCCCATCGTAATTGCATGACCTAGTCGTCAACCGAGGGAGAAAAGGCCGGGTTCAAGTCGGAGCGTTTTGACGACGGTGAACCAAAAGGACCAATAAGATATCGAATGAGAACGTCAAAGAAGACCGGTAGCAGGCAATACATGAAGGGAATATCTGCAGGTTTCATTGTATTGCCAGTCTTGGGCTCGGGGGGAATAAGTCGCGAGGTTGAGATGACATAATCGAAAGGCAATAAATCCGACCCCCAATTGCAGGGACATGTGAGCGGCGATGAACCGACAGATTTCAACAACTTGGAGACATAGACTCCTGTTTATCCGCAAAATGGAAAGCTGTACTTGACTTCAACCATGTGGTAAGCCGCCTGAAGATACCATTCCGAAAATCAACCAGGTAGTTGATGCGTTCCTTCGGTCGTGAAAAGATTCAAAGCGGCGTGAAGTGTTATTTTGGCGTCCATACACTTACCTAGATAATAGTCCCAACATCATAATACACTTCAATGATCTAATCCCCTTGGCGTCAGACAGGCGTATTTGTGAAATGGTCACAGCGATATTCCGTGGCTGGTTACATACAATCCATGGCCTTTGACTCCTTGAAAAGATGGCACACTTCAGAAGTCAACAGATTAAGATTGTGTTAGAGCTCACCACTAAGTACCTCTATAGAGGCCCATCCGAACGTCCTTCAAGTTTCAAGCTTATAGCTTGAAGTTGAATGCTGAAATTCCCGGGTTTCTGGATATCGGATGTATAGCGTTCAAAAATAGAGCATCTTCCTTCCGGGGTATCCTTCAAAGCTCCTTAGTGCGACTGAGGGGCATATAGAGTAAGAATAGCATCAATGAGCTTATAACTGGCGCTTTTGAGTTTTCAAGGTGATGACAAGTGGCCAGGTCCAGCAAGGAGAAATTGATTTAATTTGACGCATTAGGGTGTTTCACACCTCCCAACTAATGCCCGACTTTTGCTCAACTAATTTCCCCAACTTCGAGTCCAACTTTTGCCCGTGGGAACGCAAAAGTTGGCCCAACTTCGTAAATCGTGCTCGAGAGCACGATTTACATCCAACTAAGTCCCAACTTCTCTCCTCCCCAACTTTTGCACCGCAGCACCAGCCGTCTCCCTAATTCGGGCGGGCCGGGGCCTTTACTACTATCTGCCATTTACAAGTCTTTGTGATTATGCTTTGTGCATGGTTTTAGGTTGCAATTCCCCGCGCTGGTCGCTTGATTTTGCCATGGCCCATGGGGTATAAGTGGGTATGTGGGAGGAAGTGTGTTAGTTAAATTGTAGATAATTAAATTCATTAGATCTGGCAAAAGGAGGGACATAAAGTTCATGCACAAATCCTCAGAATTGTCCAACAGAAGTAATAAGGACTGAAAATAATATTATCATATAACTACTACAATGCTCTAGTTACTGCTACAGGAAATATCCCGCCCACGCATTATAAATATGTGGCCATTCTTCAAGCAAGTCTCACCTGTTAGAACAACAAATCCTCGACGATCAGATATTTGTCGGCATGGATGATGAATAAAAAATATGAAGTAGTAACAGTAAAATGTCACCTAGTAAATAAAATGTGCAGGTTGCGACTCGCGAGCAGCAATACATGGGGAAGGAAAGGGAAATTGAAAATGGTGAGAAGCTTATTTTATAGCAACAGGATTAATTTCCAACCTAAAAGTCGAGCGAAGACTACGACCACTCTTGGTGTTTCACAGTAAAGCACTCGACTTTAGTCCCAACTTATCTCGAAATCGGGACAAAAGTTTGGGCAAAAGTCGGGCATTAGTTGGGAGGTGTGAAACACCCTATTGGTCCTTCGTCCTCCGATTTAACTTCCGCCCGTGAGATTACGAAATAATCCGAAGTTCGTTCTTCGCTGCTGCCCCGCTTCCCCATTTCCATCCTCTCGAAAATTGACATAAGCATTCGGAGCTCTTTAAGAGTGCGCGGCATTTACTAACATTACCCCCCCCCTGAGCCACCCCACCCGATGAGCCAGTCACAGACGTGTCACGGTGTAAGTTCAAGCCCCGCAAGCGTTGATCTGATCAGTGATAACGCCGATTAAGCGAGACCGTGACGGTCAGCGCTCCTGGTGCGCTCACCGTCGACGGGATATAGTGGATGGCACTAGGGTTAGTAGAGGATAAAAAGCTTAATGAGAGAAACTATAACTTGTAAGGCTCAGAACAGGTATAGTATAAACCCTTGTGCTTGGAGAGGGGATGTGGACAAGATTAGGGGGATTGGTGAACCACTTGACAGGATATTCCTGCTTGGATCCGAGCGCTTCATAGGAAGGATTGTTAATGCAGTAAATTTGCCTCCTTGTTCACTAGCATTGTTAAATTCAGTCATTGCGCGCGACCGTCAATGCGACGCGACAACTTCGCGCTGTGCTTGCATGACCATCTTGGCATCACTTGTGCTTGTGCCGATGACAGATCCGGAACGGCAAGTGTCGGCAAGAGTGACTGGACACCGTCTGTTGAACCACCTCCCTACATTGATTTTTTTGAGAAAAAACACTTGGAGTGTATTAAGAACACCTAATTATATGTGTATACAAAGTTTGAAAGGAAACGAGCCAGCCAATGTTGAGATATTCGCAACTGGCTCATCGGGTGGGGTGGCTCAGGGGGGGGGGTAATGTTAGTATGTCTGTCAACTCACGCTTGCACAGAATACACACAGGTTGTTGATCAAGAATGATTGACTTGGCAGATGCCTACCAATGGATAGTCACCCCTAGACCTGGGCTTCCAACGTGGCGATAGGCTGCGGTTCTCTCAGGTCTATCGTGTTCAAGAACACAGAGAGCCTCTGAAGCGGGTGCGGGGTGCGCGGCACCGACGTGTTCGAAGATTTAAAGGTCGTATGTAAAGCTGGTCGCGGTCCACAATTAACTCGTTCAAATCTAATTTCATACTAACTACTAGAGCGCCATGGTCGACGAAACCACTATTCCCATATCCGAATCCGAATCCCAACCCTCACAGACCTCACTCCCTCCTCAGCCCGAAGTTGCACCTCAACCTTCAGTTGAGCCTGAGGGCATGCCACCTACGATACTGAGGATACAGAAAGTCTTCCTCACAACCAAAGACTACGCCAATTTGTCTGTGTCCTTTTCAAGTTGTACGAATTCTTACGCTAAGTCCGACTTCTATGACAGGGCGGTTGAGGATGTTATCAGGCCCTCTATCAAGACATTCCTCGAAACATGCGATACAAACCCTCGGGTAGCGGTCAGTGTTAAATCGATATACTTTAGTTTTCGTCTCCTAATTTAATCGACAATCAAGGCTATTGTTGCTACGCCTGCCCTCCTCGCCTTCTTCGTTGTCGCCATCTTCTTGTGAGCCCTTTTGTATGCTAGGTCAGGGCTTTGATACTCAGATATTTTCGGAAGTGTTCTATCTGCTTCAGCCCTCATCCTTTATTCCATCCTCACCATTTTTGTCGGCGTTTTAGTAGTCATAGTGGGCGGGATCATATCTTGTGAGTATTCCCCTCGCATGTCATGTGTGCAACCTTCTAATATGCAACCCGATCTTTAGTGACCTTCAAGTTAGTCATAGTCCTCCTCGCCACCCTCCCCATGGCAGGGATGGCTACCGGCCTGCTGGTTGGCGCTAATTCAGCATCCAAATTCATCGTAAGCTCCTTCCTCCCCTCCCCCTCCATCTCACAATGAATTCCATCCCAAAACTAGATTGACAAACTCCCCAAAGGAAACCCAGAAACCGTCTCTAAATCCCTCAAAGAAATAGACTGGCAATCCATCATGGATGGTACCGCCTCCGTGGGCAAGTACACCGTCCAAGCCGCGAAAGACGCTGGCCCAGTCTTTATCGCAATCCGCGACGGGTTCTACATGTTGGCAGCAGCGATGCAGTCTGCATTCTCCATTGCAAGAGCCGCGTTGCATCATGCCCAGACCCAGACTGGGACTCAAAGCTCCATTGACACCGTGGTGGCACAGACGACGCTGACGGCGAGTGGTGTCGAGCCAGCCAAAACAGAAAGTGCACCCGCCGCACCCGTCGAGGGCACTCCAGCTCTCGAGGAAGAAACAGACGACGGACAACATTATGTAGCCCTGGTAGAACCATCCGCCCCGATCCTCATCGACACCCGCGAAGAGTCCCCGGAGAATCTGAAGCGTAGGGTGGGGTACTCGTTTCCTGGCGATGATCATGAGACGGGTGAGGTTGGGGTGCCAAAATAATTTAGGAGCGCAAGGCGAGTGCAGGGAAAGTCGAGACGCTTTGTTTTGGATTAGTACTCGGGTATGTGGCGTCGTTATTTTAATTGGGGCATTTGTATTGGATTAGGCGGCCAATCAATCCTATTATCTCTATTATGATGGGCTTAAAATTCATCGACGCGAAGTCACTGTTTCATGAACCATCTCAACAGAGAACGCCACTGCTGAACTACGCGATCATGCTGTTGTTCAGCTACTTTTGACCTGGAGAACAATATTAGGCGCCCGTGGCCATTCATAATATTCACCTCATGACCACGCCCCACCTCGGCGGGAATCAAATTTCCAAGCGCTCACTATTTTACCTTCAATGTCGAGACCAACATATATAATAGGTAACTACTGGTGTATTCCGACATAGAGTACGACGCTTTTCTCTTTCTCGTAAGATGCTTTTACAGACGAACAATCGATCGATATCACCACTGATGAGCATGCTCAGCGCTGAAGCCTGAGCGCTATGCGGTTAACTGGATCCGATGGTATACTTATCGGATCCCCTTTCTGTTCTAATCGCGAACAAAAGAGAGATGTTATGAGCAGGGGTATCAAAATAGAGGGAGCCCAAAATCATCCTGATGTCCTGGCCCATCGCATCGATATCACACCAGCAAAAAAGTCACCTGCGAAGCTAGACCATGCTGTAACTCTAATCAAGGCAATTAATTAAATGAACACGAAATCACAAGACAGTTACTGTCCATTGAGCGTCCCATATGCAGCCTTCATTCAAACTCAAAACTCAAATGCAGTGTGGCGGTGGGGACGCGCGGCAGAACCTACACAATCGCGGCCCTTCGGGAAACACGGGCACCAAGCGCTCGGCGTACCATCGCCCTCAACAGCCTCGAACTGGCCTCGAATCACCAGATGCGCAAGTGACATGTACGAACGCGATTCCGACGGGATTGGCGGGGTGGTACGAATCTTTTGCGTCGATTATTTTAGAGCAGTACAAGTGAATAAGTATATCATATATAGAATATAGCAGCATGGCGCAGTGGCAGCGCGCGGGGCCCATAACCCCGAGGTCACTTGATCGAAACAAGTTGCTGCTAATATGATTTTTTTTTTCTTTTTTTCGTTCGTAGCGCTGAAACTCAAATCAGAGGTCAGGTAACGACTAACGAGCCTCGAGGTCGAAGTTCGAACTTGTGTTCATCTCCCACAGGTCCATTTACTCTTTTTTGTTGGATCGCCCACTAGAAGTTTTGATGTGATCCGTATTCGCAACTCTCGGCACACGGGCCTGGCAGCGGAGGACAGGAGAGACGCAATTAAGGCCCCCATTGACACGCCGTTGCGAAACCTAATAACTTTATCAAAAATCCCACCATGATCGCATACATTCGTCAGTCCTTGCGGGGCAGCACGGTGAACAATCATTTGTCCAGGAAAGCAAGCTCTTAGCTCGCCCAATGGTTACGGGATGGTAGATGACTGCATTCGAGATATCACGATCCGGGTGGCTGATCGCCGTATGCAGTATATAAATTCTCTCCGCGCGCTTAGGCTTGTGTTTCTGGATCCCAACCACTTCGTCCTGCGTCTACAACTTGGCATGTATACCTTATTTACGCCCTCAATGGCGGCAGTACACGAGCCCCGCTCGTCTTCGTCGCCGATAGCGACCCTCCCGCCCGAGCTGCTCGTGCACATCTTCGCTTTCGTGTGCCTGGATGGTCAGCCATCGCGCCTGTCCCCGTCATGGCAGCATTCCGTCGACGAGGGAACCGAATACGCCTACCCAACCTTCTCCGCCCCGCTGTTCCTAGGAAAGATCTGTGGATCTTGGAGGGACCTCGCCTGGTCCACGCCCTCGCTGTGGCAGCTCATCGACCTCATCCTGCCGGTTGAGAAGCACGCTCTGCACGCCGAGCTCCTGGAGGAGTGGCTCGCGCGCTCGAAGGGGCTCCCCTTGTCGATAACCTTCCGGAGGGACGAGTCGGTGCGGGCAGGCAATGTCGCTGCGTGGGGCGACAGGACGCTGCCCCTCTTCCACCTGATTGCGAACGAGTGGCGGCGATGGGAAGACGTCGACTTGTTCGTCCCACACGGGTTCTGCACGCTCCGCATGGAGACGTTCCAGAGTAGCGAGATGCCTCTTCTGCGCAGCGTGCGTCTCCGCGGGGGGCAGCAACAGAAACACTCCCCCGGGCCCAGTTTCCTTGCACACGCGCCGAACCTGCGCGCGCTCGCTTTCCAGGGGAGCAAGTTCCCTCCGCTTAGCAGCGGCAGCAGCAACACACACGCATTTGAGCTGCTCACCCGGCTCAGCGTGAATGGCCTCTGCCTGCATGACGTCACGCACGTCATGACGCACGCGCTGAATCTGGTGACGCTGCACATCGCGGACAGCCCGGCGGCGCCTTTCATAGCAAGCCCGGATCAGCAGAAGCTGTCGCTCGCACGCCTAACCTCGCTGACTGTGGTTAGGTCTGCGCTGGTGTCGTCCTTCCTCGACGCGCTCGACGCTCCAATTCTGCATTACCTCCACCTCGAGGGCAACCCGGTGAAACCGCTCGAGCTCGGCCGCATCGCGCCGTTCATCCGCCGCAACGGGCGCGCGCTGCAGACGCTGGTCCTCGCTGGCTTCTCGGAGGGCGGCGTCGAGCAGTTCGTCGAGCACGTCCCCGCGCTGAGGCGCCTCACGCTGCACAGAGAGGGCACGCGCGAAGCGGAGCGGTTCCAGTTCACGCTTGCGGTATGCGTGGGCTCGCACCTCCTGCCTGAGCTGGAGTACCTCGAGTTTCACGGCGCGGTGTACCCGCAGATCGACGTTATTTATTACGCGGTGCAGAGGAGGTGGGGGACGCTAAAGGCTGAAGACGATACGCCCCTCAGTCAGAGCCCGGCAGAATGCTGCAAGGTTACAGAGCTTGTTCTGTCTGCGGCACTCGCGCCGGAGGTCAAGACAGAGGCGAAGCAATTCCTCCGAGGCGAAATTCAGGGAGGGCTGGATTTGAGGTTTAGGGATTGGGAATTCGTGAGTTGTTCTCGTACTTGACCGTAGGTACCAGAGCTAATTGAATTTCTCTTAGACGCCAAGTTCTTACTGACAATTTTCGACCAACGGAAACTATGGTTATTTAGATATATACTACGCTATCTACACCCCCAGGCCCAGGCGACATTAACCTCATACCTATCTACACTATATCGAGTTCACCCGTTCACATTATATCCTGTGCTGGTTAGAACTTTATCTTTAGTTACAGTTACCTATCTAGAAAGTAATTAGATAGCCAGACACCCTTCGATACCCTTATTTTCAAGGCGCACTGAATACCGAATTTTACATGAATGTCCTGTAATCACCATTTTTGCTCATTTCCAACGATTCAAATAACGATCAGCGACATGGAGGACTTGAAGAGGGCACCGAAACGGGCCCTCATCAGGATCATATTCTCATTTCACATCGGGGAATGTTACTCGCTCTCCATGCCACATGGTCAGGATGCCGATATAGTCAAGATCCTATCAACTTTAAGTGAAGTGGCACACGACGAAAGGTGAACTCACATCGAGGAATGTTTAGGACGATATGGATCCTGCCAGCTTTGAAAAGGGATACGGTTGCGCTCGATCCGACCAGGCTCCACGACAGGGCTGATGCAGAGTCTTGCAGATTCGGAGGATCATGCAGTCAGGCGGTAGGCTAAGGCCAAATAGTGACATAGACTAATAACAAATTTGAATCCGATACGCCCTCACCCAGCTGAACATTTCACGAGGAACCCCAAAAACTCAATGAAGAGCAATGATTCTCTCGCATTCAAAATGGCAGCCCGGAAGCCAGGGAAGGGGCACGCGCTGTCGGGTACTCCGTTAGTCTAGATGGACGATGGAGCGCGATAGAAAGGACCCAGTTTACATAGAGGATGGCTGATGGCTGTCATAAGATGAAGCTGAACGAGGAGAGCCAAACGCTAACGAAAAACATTTATTTCACGCTCCTTGACATCAGCCGCACCCGATGTCAATGAACGGATCACCGGCCCCGCTGCTTCAGATGGGCTATATAGGCGGAGTAGCGTTCTCCGTTGGATTTGGTCTCGGGTTGAGTTCGAACAGGATGCGAAGAAGGGAATAGAATAGAGGAGAATCCTCCGTATCGAGGAGAGCTGGTGTTCGCACGCAGAAGAGCCATAGTAAAGTAGCCCGCGACTCCCAGAGGGAAGCCCAGTCTAGGTGCGTAGCGCATAAGAACGTGAGTCCCCTAGTCCAACGACCATTCAGAAAGCCAGCGATGAAAGCCTAGAGTGGACGAACGGCATACTCGCATGCGCTCACGCCGGGGTATAACCGGGTCGCCTCGCCGCCTAAGTAGAGTACATCCTGTAAAAGCTCTAGCCTCCAGTTCCTTTTACGCATGCACGCACGCATATACGCTGTTGCTGTCTCCCCACATTCGAGCCTTAGACTAGAACAGTTCAAGCGGGTCGAGCAATCGAGTATATGCGTCCGGTCCTTCCAGAGGCGTAGTAAAAGTCGACGACATTGACACCTGAACGGGTGGAGCGAGGGTAGAGAGGTGGGTGCAAGATGTATGCGCTCGACGGGGTACGGTAATGTATTTTAGTTGATGTGTGAGCGGAGGAGGCGATGCGGTATGGGAAGATAAGGTAAGGTGACGCAAGGTATGGTTCTTAGTCTGCGTTGAAGAATGGAGGTGCGGTGGGTGTGGGTGGGATATGCAAGCTAGAAGTTCGAGATTTCGAAGCCATCAAGATGTGGGGTAGGATATAGGGATTGGCGGTTGGGACGAAGTGCGGCTGGAGGGAGAGGATCGTTGAATGGTGAATGGCGAATGGTTAGTGGGTTGAAGGCGGAAGGTGATTAGCGAAGTGTAGGACACATGTATATAGGATATATGTGATGGGATGTATGCGCTGTCCGGGGTGCAGTAGTTTATGCGAGCGGAGGAGGTGCGGTGCGGGAACGAAGGGAAGGGAAGGCGATGTGGTAGATCTAGTCTGTGTTGGGGAATGGACAGAGGTGCGGTAGTGTTTTTGAAAGACTGATATGATGCAGGATGCGGGTGTGGGTGTGGCAATGGATGTGGTGAGGTGGCGATGGAAGGGGTCTTTGGGCGATCCGGGACTTGAATACATTTCGGTTTTGTACGGAACACACTGCAGCGTTGATCGGGGAAGGCCCGGAGTACCCACCAAGAACGCATCGCCGACTTCTGTTCCAACTTTCCGCTCTGATAGACACCACGAAGAAAGTAGATTCGAAGGGACACGTCGGATCCTATCCCCAAGAGAGGCAGGTTCGTTCAGGTACACAGTATGCCAGCGAAAGAGCCGATTTCTTCAAGTTCTATTTGCTTCCTAGAAGACATGGTCGGCAGGGTGAAATAGGTTGTTTGAAAGAGGTTGGAGACTCAAAGACTCGAAGCTATCAGTGCGGTTGCGAGGTGCTAGTCGGCCGTGTCGAGGGTTTTTGGCTGTTAGGAGGTTGTAGGGCATAGGAGGCCGTCTCTGGTCGCTTAGTGATTCGTAAGTTTGGCTCGTTCTGCGGAGAGAACCTTGAAGCAGGGTTTGCGTTGCAGTCAGCGTTGGTGGTCGACGTTTGCAGTTGGATGCCCTGTACTCGAATAGCAAAGTAGGTGAGAACATGACGTCGTCGTACGTCGCTGATGCGCATATACCGGGGGAAAGGTCGGCCAATCACAGGGGCAAGCAAGGAGGTGAACAACGAAGGGAGTCCACTGTCGACACGAGGAGAAGCCTATGTAAAGGTCTAGAGACCTTCAGCGTGAAAAATTCGAATCGATCGTCAGGGCCTTGCGAAGACGAGCATGAAGGATCCGAATTGGTCGCTAGAACCATCGGCATCTTGGGGCACCGCTGCGGTCGACTAAGGGCAGGAGATTTTCAAGTTGTGAGACGGCTTTTTATGGGTTTTTGATGACAGAAAAGAGCATATGTTGGGGTCGAACACGTCTTTGGGGAACGTTTTGTGCAGCATGGGGGTGCATGAGGCTTGAGCCTGAGGGACATATACACACGTTCCAGGTTGAGCTTCCGCGTAGAGGCTTGGAATGGAGAGGCAGGGAAAGGGAAATTTTGTGAGGGTGATTTTTTGAATATGGATTGAGTGGGATAAGACGCTGGCTGTGCGTCGATATGGGGGGTTGGCAAGAGGAGGAATGATTCCGTTACAGGGTGGTGACGTTACTCGCTGTCGAAAAGGCTGCAGGCAACGCGCCAAGCCCGGGCGGCGGGGTTCTTCCGCCTCTGATTTATTTGGGGATCGAGGCGGCGGACGGTTGACAGTCGATATGTTGGCGGATGCACAGATGAATTTCGCGGGTTCATCCATCCATCCAGGATGAATTCACAAAACAACGCTATGCCTGCCGCATTACGTGCCCAGCATGCATATGTACCTCTGCGCCTAATCTCCCTCGCATCTCGTCTAGCGATTTGGGGAGGAATGACACCCAGGCCGAGTCTAGGGACCGTACGCTCGGTGAAATTTGCAGAGGGTGCGCGGGGAGCCGACAGGCCGTGATCTCAAAAAGGACTAGAATATGACATAAGAGTTTGGGGATAAATTTACATAGGTCGACTTCATACATAATTCTTTTATTTCATTATCCGTTCCTCCATCTCTCTATTCATCACCACCACCACCTCCACCTCATCACTCCATAATGGCCCCCGTCAAAGTTACCAAGATTTGCTGCAGTGCGTGCTCTCCGCCGTCCCCGCCGTTGCGCGCGACGTACTCACTGTCTCTCTCTCCTCATCTCGCCCTGTACAGTCGGTGCTGGCTACGTCGGTAAGCACTCTCACTCCCATTCGCGCCTGGGTGGGGTCCTCTGAACCCTCTGCCCACCCGGCGGGCAACGGGTGCGGACCCCGCCCTGCCATCCTTATCGCCGAACACCATCGCTCACCCCTATGCCTCTTCGCGTCGTCCAGGTGGTCCCACATGCGCCGTCATTGCCCTCAAGTGCCCCCACATCACCGTGAACATCGTCGACCTCAACCAGTCGCGTATCGATGCGTGGAACAGCCCCGACTTCGCGCTCCCCATCTACGAGCCCGGCCTCGTGGACGTCGTGCGCAAGGCCCGCGGCCGTAACCTCTTCTTCTCGACTGACGTCGACAAGGCCATCCTCGAGGCCGACCTCATCTTCGTCAGCGTCAACACCCCCACCAAGAAGACCGGCGTCGGTGCTGGCTTCGCTGCTGATCTCAAGTATGTAAAATTTTGTGCCATCTGCGCATCATGTTTGTTGCAGTAACCAACGCGTGATACTGATCTGGTTGTTTTTGATGTTCTTTTTCTGTCCCTCTCGACGCGTCTTTTCCCCGCCGTTTCTGCTTTTGTCGTATCTACGCGCGATGGCGATTGCGATTGTGAAGCTACGTCGAGCTCGCCACCCGCCGCATCGCGAACGTCGCCACCTCGAACAAGATCGTCGTCGAAAAGTCGACCGTGCCATGTCGCACCGCTGAGTCTATGCGCACCATCCTTGAGGCCAACTCCAAGCCCAACTGCCACTTCGATATCCTCTCCAACCCCGAGTTCCTCGCAGAGGGAACCGCCATCACTGATCTCCTCGCGCCCGATCGCGTCCTGATCGGCTCGCTCCAGACTCCTGAGGGCATCTCTGCATGCCAGAGCCTCAGCGCCGTCTACGCCAACTGGGTTCCGTGCGTACCATTTCTATCTATTTTTACACACATCAATGATCTTCTTTTCTGACATGTTTCCGTTTGTTTTATATAGCAAGGAGCGTATCCTGAACGTCGGCCTGTGGTCGTCTGAGCTGTCCAAGCTCGCGGCCAACGCCATGCTTGCGCAGCGTATCTCCTCGATCAACGCCCTCTCGGCGATCTGCGAGGCTACTGGCGCGAACATCGACGAGGTCTCGCATGCCATTGGGTACGATTCTCGCATTGGGCCTAAATTCCTCAAGGCTAGTGTGGGCTTCGGCGGCTCGTGTTTCCAGAAGGATATTTTGAACTTGGTGTATTTGAGCGAGAGCTTGCATTTGCCGGAGGTTGCGGCGTATTGGCGCCAGGTTGTGGAGATGAATGAGTATCAGAAGAGGAGGTTCTCGAAGAGGGTTGTGGATACGCTTTTCAACACTATCACTGGCAAGGTGTGTGTTTTCATAAACTCTCTTCTTCCAAGAATGGAGTACTGACTGCGCGTTGAAGCGTATTGCGGTTCTGGGCTTTGCGTTCAAGGCTGATACTGGCGACACCCGCGAGTCTGCTGCGATTACGCTGATCAAGGACTTCCAGTCGGAGAAGGCCCTCGTGAATGTGTATGACCCCCAGGTTACGGAGGACCAGATCTGGCTTGACCTCCAGGAGGCGAGCCCCCTTGTGCCTTTGGCTAACAGTGCGTGCTTTTCCCATACCTTTGTCGTCGTGAATATCGTGTTTGCTGACGCATATACATTACTCTTTCTTTACTTTTACTTCACTTTTACGCTTGCAGTCAAGAAGCACGTCACGATCAGCCACTCCGCGCTGGAGGCGTGCAAGGACGCCGAGGCGGTTGTGATCGCGACTGAGTGGAAGGAGTTCAAGGAGATTGACTGGGAGGCTGTGTATGTGGGCATGAACAAGCCTGCGTTTGTCTTTGATGGGCGGCTGTTGGTGGATGCGGAGAAGTTGAGGGCTATTGGGTTCAAGGTTCGTTCACTGTTTCTTGGTTATTTCAAAATTCCCACTTATGTTCGCGTGTGTAGGTGACCACTATCGGAAGGCCTTAAATGCGCCGCCCGCTTCGTCCAACCTGGATTGATCCCCCTTCGTCGCTCGATACCCTCGTCTCCTCCTTGAACCTCCGCATACATACCGACCTCGAACCCGAATGGACCTTTATTACATACGTATAACCAATGCCCTTTTGTAGTTTCCCTTCCCCTCCGTAATATTCGTCAGATGAGATTTGGATTGCATGCATACTTTACACATACATAGAAAGATTTCGATATTCGAAGAATTGGAGGAAGAGACTTGGAGAGCGTCGTGGACATTCTTTGGTGGTTTGGATTTGAGTTGGAGTAGTAGTGTTTTCTTTGTTTGTTTAGAATACCGTATGATACTTAGATTGGAGGGGATTGAATGATTGCAGAAGGTTTTGGGTATTAGATTCTTGGGGTGTGAGCGCTTGTGAGCGATGATCGATGATGACCTTTGGTGGGAGTTCATGGGATGGGGATTATTTATGCGAGGTCTATACACGTCTTCTCTTTTAGTTTCCTAATAAGTGCTCAAGTGGATGGTCTCACCACGTAAGAACTGTACCGCACCTAATGTGTACTTGCAGTCGCAGAATAGTTAAGAGGAGGCTTTGTTTATTTTGAGGTTTTTGCGTTGATGAGTTCGGAGATGCCTATCCACTGATCCTTTTCGGGAGAGCAGCCTTGGCCAAAGCGAAGTTCTATACTGGTGTTAGATGCCTGGAGAACGAAAGAACGACTCGGAATGAATAGCTTCAGACCGAGAAGATCGTATAACAGCCTACCGTGACCCCGTCGGGATTTCAAAATTGACGGAGCTAAGAGCTAAGTTTGCTCTGTCCGACTGCCGGGCTCTTGCCTCTGAATCCTACCTTACTTCCTTCTCATATTCGAATACTCTCGAAACATTTATTCATTCCTATGGACATCCCAACATCTTTTGCTACGTGACTTCCTCAAAATCCTCAAAATCTTTACTTCCACCCCGCGTAACATAAGGAAACGAGGGCATTCTCAGTGACGCTTGAAAGGCCATATCACTTCAGTCGATACAGAACTCAGCAATGGAGATGCATACCCTGCGCTCATTCTCCACCATATATTAGGCGCTGAATGTGGTATATCGAATCTCGAGAACTGGACGAAATATTTTGTGACAACCTACTCGCGCATGGTTTCATTGTCGAAGAATTCCTATCCCTCCCCGAGAAGAACGCGTCATCAGTGGTCACTCAACTGACCTTGGAAGGCTCACAATCATTGCAATGTCAAGCGCGAGGTTGGAACGAAGAGGGTACACGCGAACGGACGCGTATTTCTCCCCCAATAATCAATATCTCGTCGAAAGCTGGTGCCATTCGATAGGGATAAACGAAGGTTATGCAGGATTATTATCGAGGGAGACAGTAGCACTTGGTAAGCCCTTTCCTCCCTTTCCATGTGCAATATGCCTAGATGCGAACGGTACTTACCGTCTTCACGAAGACAACAACTACAACAACCTTCGCAAATGACCATCTGTTGACAGTTGCACCCCATGCGCCCTGGTTCTCCCATCAGCATTCCACTCGTGCCCCGGCCGGGTGTGAATTTTCGCTATGTTGAGAGGGGACGTTTCGTCATCAAACATGTCTGGCTTCTATGAAAGATCATACGAATGGCTTAGGAACGCAGAAGGCTATGACTTAATAAGCGTAGACTTGTTCTTCGTCGACATCCCTCTCGACGTCCAGGAAACTCGCATTTACACACTCTGGACATGGGTCACACGTATAAATCTGGCCTTATCATTGTCGACAGGCATAGCCGATACCATGGGTTGATCGCCACCTCGAAGAGGCGGAAAACAGTGCTCGACTTAGAATCCGACGACAGCAGCCTATCATCAACCGCTTCTGCATTTTGGAGTCTGCCTATGGGAGACTACCTTGGCTCTAGGCAAAGATTCGAATGCGAATACGCTGCACATAATCTCGACGTCGCGGCGGATATACTCGAGTGTAATGTGGATCTCTGAGCTGGCAAAATCCGGAGCGCACAAATGGGATATAGGAAATAAATTCTCATGCAGCCCTTGTTCTGCGCTATCACTTTGCGCTATCGTCTGGAAGACACAAACCTGCTTCTACGGCTTGGCGCGTATAAACGAATGCCCGTTTTTGGCCCAAGAAAGTGCCTAGAATGCCGGCTCACAGCCCACCATCCATCGATAACGCTTTCAGCCTCCGCGACGCTCGACAGTGACCCACAAGGGGGCTATAGCGTGGCTTCTGGAACCGAATATCCTGTATCAGATGTGGATATCGTCCCTTTTGTGCATCACCTGGCCTGCCAGAACGGACCAAATCTCTGCCTTTGACCATATTCGGCTCTCTATGTTGGAAAAAAGGAAGCGGAGATCGTCTGCTGCATGTTGTGGTCCTCTTTCGTACTTCCTCTGATTCATTCCCCGTCGTCCGGCCATCACGAAAAGAGCGCTGTGTGCATGCGTTGTCGGACGCAGTTTTTCAAGGGTGCACAGACCACTCTTCAAGCTATATAAACCCCCTCCACATCGCGTTCTCGCTTTCTTTCAAACCCCCACCACCGCCCACATCCAATCACCCCAACAACTTTGGGCAGGAGGGGTATGGCCTTGGAGTGTCTGCTATCTTCTCGACTTCGTCCTCTAGTTCTACGCAGCTAGTCGACGAAGTGTCGGACACTCCACTGCTCGCTGGCATGGTCTTCATCGTACGTCGATCGCTCTCGTCTTTTTCACCATCACTGATCCCTCTTCGCTAGATATACATGGACCCCAGCAATTGCGGATAGCTGTCACCTACAATCATCCTCCGGCGACAAGCTGCTGGAGCCCCGACCTATCCGCACCCATATCATGTGTCGACCGCACTGTAAGTACTCGACTGTGTCGCCGACTTACCTTTCTAATGATCCTGTCCTCCAACCGCCTAGATATTGGGGGTCGATGCAATCACTCAAAACTGGTCGAGCGAGGCGAATGACGAACTGTGGTATGACGCATCCCATCCATACTGTGGACAGTTGGCTACATCACATCCCTTTCATTGTTATTCCCTTTAACGTGAACGACGGCATAACGCATCCTCCCGTACATTTGCGTGGTTGGGTATACGTAGCCTCGGTCACTGCTCTGGCTGACGGCTCGGGGTTGAGGCTATTCGGTATGTCTAACTCGTCTGTTCTTTGCTGGCCCTTACTGACATGAAATGTCTAGTCTCGCCCCGGCGTGGACAGTCGCATTATGTATCCCATTCGTGCATTCGTGCGGATAGTGGCATTACTTATCCTGTTCATCGCTTTTTCTCTTGGTCTGTTCTTTTCTCTGCGTTTCTCTTTTGGTTTTTCTGTCTTGTCTTGTTTCTGTTTTTATGGGCATTACGTATCCCTTCCATACGTGGACAGTGGCAATATGTATCCCATTTCCCTGGGCGACGTGGCGTGGCATATGTAACCCGTCCTGCAATACCGCGGTCGGTCGTTATACGTATCCCGTCCTATGCCTAGGATGACCCATGATCCGTGGCATGACGCATGGTCATCGGTTCTGGAATTGTTGGAATAAGCCCATCCATGCACAAGTGTGGAGTGTGGCTATATCCCTCTTCCAATGTTAGACTTCGGTGGGCAGGATGGTAAACACCGCCTCTCATCGAGGTCGTCGAAAGGGACTCGAACACACTCGTACGTGCTCCTTCGTGATATCTATTATTTTCTCATGCTCATTTACCTTAGTTCGTGCAGTGGATCGTCCCCTACTTCACTATTGCATTTCCTTTATGGAAACGATCGGACCACGGCGGGAGAATCGCTCCTACCCACAAAATTTTTTGAACCTTCAGCCCTTTGGGTTGTACCATTGGTCATGGTGGTGTTTTCACTAGGTGTTTGCTTCATGCGCATTTGGGAATGTCACCCTCTGTCCACCTTGTTTTCATTGTAACGTTGCCTACCTAGGGCCCATCTTCGTGACCGGGTTTATCCTTGATCATCCCATCCCATCTCTGGTATGTATGTAGGTCATGCCTTCCGCCTTTTTCATGACATTTTCTTACCTCTTTCTTTATTTAGTGCCATTGTTTGAGGTCCGTCTCTAGTTCTCATTTATGGTACCGCAGAATGCGAACGTTGTTTCGCAGTAAGAATCCAAGCAATGTTCTTGACTAGTTTCTCAGACTCATATATTGCTAACTTGAACGAGAAGACTAACTCTTGTAGCCTTTTAGCAACGCGTCACCAGTAAGTACAGTAGGGTGGACCTATTTATTTCTTGACTCTTAGATCTGTAGCATAGTGTCATTCCGAAGTGAAGCGTGTAGTACAATCTTTGTTATCTTCCTGTATTTCTTTAGTTGGTGATTCAGATCATTTTCAATGGATCAATTGCACGTCCTTTGTGTTCATTGCAGAAGACACAGCTAGGAATGATATATGACGCTTGGAATACACCGAGCTGAGTTGAGTTGAAGCCAAATTGAAGCTGGACGTTTTGGCAAGACGTTGGTGTTGAAATTTGAAATAAACCCTAACCCCAGAGGCGGTTAAAAGCACAATTGAACTGAGACTCCTGCTGCACACTTGAATCAAACTTCCACACGCTCTGGAGCCTTTGACGGCAGGCTTCAACTTGTTTTCCGCCCTCAGAGCACTTTCAGTTCATTACTCTGCAGCAATCAGTTGGTTCAATCAAATTCCCTCTTCGGCCCCAGTCCTGATCTACAAGAAACGTCTGTGATCTCTATACTACATCTCTCCTGCTCGCATGCTGAACAATATATTCATAGGAATTTCGGATCCTCCTTTTCACTGCCCCATCGTTATGGAAAGCCATTCGTGCACTTCATGTGAAGAGCTGGCTGCTATCGATGTCGAAATTCTCGCGACGCAGCGTCACCTCGCCAACTTGAATGCCCAACGTGTCCAAATTTGCGGCCGAAGGAATCAAGCGCACGATTGCCTGGTCACGAAACTACCCCCAGAAGTTGTATCAATGATATTCACACAATTTGTGCCTATCAATGTCGACAGTAGCTATGGCATACGCTTCAACCGACCAGACTATCTGCGCCAGAAGATGGACACGACGCCGCTGGTCCTCGCTGCAGTTTGCAAAACTTGGCGTGCTATCGCGTTGTCGACTCAGCGACTCTGGGCCTCCATCGCTGTTGATTTGTCCAATGTTAACGATGCCGTGGTCGATATTTTACGCGAATGGCTAGCTAGGTCCGGAACTCTTCCTCTTTTTATCAACATCTACAGGACGGACTTCGAGAAACAGGACAATCACAAAATCTCAGACGTGTTTGCCCCATATTCACCCAGATGGTTTTACTTGCGGATGGAGACCGCTTTGGAAAACTTCCCATGCGTGTCCTCCAACATAGCTCACCCCCTTATGCTAAACACTTTGCATATCGAGGAGTTCGGCCATGCCGCAGGTCTTGATCTGGGCATGATTTCCAATTTGAGGAACCTGTCCATGGACACGCTTGAAGAGGACGCACTCCTGAATGTCAAATGGGAGAACCTGACATCTTTGGAATGTGTTATTATGTCTGCCGATATGTTTTTTCAGGTTTTTTCCAATGCGTCTTCCCTGATTCATTGCATGTTCTATCTTTCTGAGTCAAGCGATGACATGGACAACTTCAGCGATATCCATATGACGCTGCATGCTGTTTTTCAGCTTGACGACCTTGTCGCTCTTACCGTCCAAATTTGGAACGAATCGACATCCGCCGCTCTTTCGTGGCTGAAGCTTCCGGCACTGCAACACCTCCATGTTCCTAGACAGAATGAGGCTATACTGGATCTTCTCCTGCGCTCTGGCTGTACCCTCAAGAGCCTTCAGACGTACCTCAAACCAGCATTTGACTACCAACTAATCCCTTTCATTGACGAAATACCATCGCTAGAGACTCTGGATATTTGGTATAGTGAATTGAGGGACCCTTTTGCACGCGCATCAATCGATCCTCTACTTGCGCTGCTTTCGACAACCTCCATACACCATGATTCAACCCCAAGTGAACAAATCTTCCTTCCAAACCTCAAGACTCTATCCATTACACACCTTTCACTATCCTGGACCTGTATTCTCGATTTGCTTCTGGCATATAGGGATTGTAATCGCGCAACCTCTACGGCGACCCAAACAAGCCCCGAGAACGAAGATTGTCAACATCGTAGACCTCTATGTGCGCTCCATATTCAGTTGTGGGAAAAAGAGGACCTTGTTCGTCCGACTATCGATGTTAGCGAGAACCTCCGATCTGCAATGGAAAGTTCGAGCATCGAGGTCACGGTTGCAAACTATCTTGACTGGGATCGCAACCGAATACCCTTTATGGAGTTCCTTAAAAAATCTGCTCGGCCTTCCGCTGAGGTGTAAAATTTTGGTTGTATCTTGCATCCAATTCGAAATTGTTACGTATATGTGCTCAAGCGCTCACCGTTCCCGCCTTGATTGAAAATTTTGCTTTTGTAGATACTTAGTCACGGAAGACATTCCGCCAAAGTCGGAGACAGATCTACTGTAACGCAAGTGAGGACAGCGGTCGTACATGTCTATTAGAGGCATCCGTATGAAGAGAAGTGAAGAACCCTTTCCTATCTTCATGATTCTGCACATTTGATGGTATGGAAAAAAATACCGCAAGCAGGTAGTGCCTGGGACGGCATCTCGCTCAGACGAGGCGCTCGAGGAGAGGTTGGGAATTAGACGTCGGTAGGGGCTGGGTAGTCGGCACTTGCGGGGTATTTAAGAATGTCGTTGGAGTCAGTTACTGTTCTTTCGTGTGGAGCATACTTTAGCGTAAGTGGCGTGGACGAGGGCGATGGAACCGCAGCAAGACCTCCAGGTGCATATACTGTACATCAAAGTCTCCGGACGCTTGAAGTATTGTGATCTCTTTGAGGCTCTGAAGTCCCCCAAAAAGTTGAACGATAAGTATCTGTAGATCGTAGTATGGTTTCGTGGTTAATATTATAACGGACAATTACGAGACGAATGTACGAACCGGATTAGGCGCAGTGTAAGCACCTATTATCCTAAAATTCGCCCCTTAATGTTGAGTCTTTCGCCCAAATTAAACAAGAATGCATGGAGGTTATAACGTTATAATGTAAATTGTATGCAATGTGTGTTGAGTGTGTGGCTTCTACTAATTATGTATGCAGCGTATCAAAAGGTATACGTACTGTATAGATCGTGTCCACTGGCAGTGTCCAGCCCTTTAAAATAAAATTATAGTTCAGAGCTCTAGGTATTAGAAGCAGCATCAGACTGAGATCGCCTCCTTATCGTTGACGACTTCGCTTTCTTTTTTGTCTTCAAGTGGCAGGGGTGGTGGGGTAGCAGAGGATGATTGGCGTGCAGCGCGCCGCCGGACAAAGTTCTGGATGAGCGGGAGGGTGATGAGGGAGACGGCCACCCAGATGAGGAGGATGCCGAAGTCGAATCCAACTACAAAATAATGGTCACTTAAGCTTCAAAGAAAGGAGAGCAAAAAAAAAAGAACCTCTGTTCTTCGTCCCGAAGACAATAGTCCTCATCGCATGCGAGATGTTATAGAACGGCATCGCGTACCCGTACCGGAAGAGGATGGGCATGACTTCGATGGGGAAGACTGCTACCGATACGTTGGCTAAAGGTTTGGAGTAATTATACATTAGACCCAATACATACTATGGAGGGTAGGAGAAAATACCTACTAATGATGAGGATGAGCATGAAGAAGGGGACGAAGCGGACTGTCAGTAGGGTGATCATGGATTCGAGTGCTAGGCCCCTGTACGAGAGTAGGAAAAGTAGGGTCAGTCGATGGGAAAGGGTGGGGAAGATGGAGGTCCAGTACGTACAATGCGAGCATGCCGACGTAGTTGACCATCCAGAAGACTAGAAATCCGGAGTGTCCGAATCTATTTAAAAATTCATAAGCAATACTCCTGTAGAACCACTCAAAAGAAGAGACGCACTTATGACTGAAATTCAATTGGAACGCCACGCTGAGCAGGCAGTACATTAGCTATAACCAGAAGTTAGCGCTTTCGTTCTCTTTCTTGTAAACCAACGAGGAACACATACCGATATCACGAAGTAGGCCCCGAAAGATGATGCGAAGCGTAGAACAATGAGGGAGCGTGTGCTGAGTCTGTGTGTAAGTCCTGAGGCGTCGCGTGCACTTTGGCCGATCATCTATGGGTAATCCAACCTTTTACATTGGACAGAATAAAAGGGAGGAGTAAATTGGACATACGACAACAAAGAAGGAGAGGATAACTTGGTAGATCAGACCCACGAATGTCACTGCTGTGGCACTGCAAATCAAAGCGAGATTAGTGAACAACCTTTAGCGAAGACGAGGGAGACGTACACAGGGATATTGAACGGAGCTAGATTGACGATGGTATATGAGACGGGGGCCGTGATCGTCTGCGGTGACTGGGAGAGAAGAGCCGCAAGATTGGACGAGTTGGACGCGCGTTGCGCCACTTGGATAGCGAGTGCTTTGGTTATAGCGTCTAGTGAGGCTTGGACCTGAGGAAAAATTCGTTTAGGATTTAGGCAATAATAGTGAGGCGATAACGCAGGGCGACTTACTGAAGGCCGGATAAGACTGCGACTGTCGATGATGAAAGGGTAGAATTTGAGTCAGTAAATAATAAAGGATGTCAATGAAGGCTTGCGATGCTACTCACTATGCATTCTCATTGCGTGCCTCCACTCCAAAAGTTGTGATAGCGTCCGTTCCATCATAGGTTGCATTTGGTGAGCTGAGTGAGGTAGTCAACCTTTCTGTTGATCCCGCATTGACTAGAACGTCCATGCTATGATTAGTTTCCATCAAAACAAAAGGTCAAGTGACAATAAAACGCACTGGTGACAGCTACCCAAGTCTTTTCTTCGAGGACAGCGGCTCCCACCTCCTGTGACCCTCCGGGAAACTGGGACGCAGGTACGATTGTCCAGGTGATTTTGGATAGACTTGAGGGGGCGTTCAAAGCTGACGAGACGGCCTGTCCTATTAGCCCTCCGTCGAAGTCCTATCAGAAAAAAGAACAGGCATCAGCGATCGTTCCATGTCAGAGCTAGAGCAGCAATTGAGCAGCAGAATTAAAGAGTACTCACGACGATCCATCCATGCAAGTTATGCGCCGGAATCTTCCATAGCGACCCCCAGAAGATGGAGAAGATGGCGAATATGAGTATAAAGATCATGAAGCACCCTCCAAAGAATATTTTTAGATATATGGCACGCGCAGCTGCGCCGTGGGCGCTCGTGTCGAAGAAGAAACCTGGATACGCAGGCGCCTGTGGCTGCTGCTTGTCGAGCGATTCTGCCGCCGAGCTGCGCGACATGGTGGATGAGACAGAGACTGTCGTTGCCATTGGGGGGATTTGGATTTGGTAGTGGGAAGGCCCATTGTGCGAACTTACTGCGGTTTATACATGGCGTCGACAGTGCCAAGGTTTATGGTGAAGGAATGCTTTCAACAGTTCTAACCGAATCCGTCAGCGGGTTTGACTAAATCACCTTTAAGCGAGCGAGCGCTTTGCGCGACCGTGCCACCGACTTCGACAGTGTACAGTAGAGTACAGTACACAACTTGCGGAATAAGGAGCGCCCGTTTTGCTTGGCTCGCCTCGACGCGCGTTGACAAGCATCGCGTCGGATGATAGCGGAAAAAATCTATCCGGGATGAACGAGGAGAAGATCAGTATGGATTTGTGATAAGTATTGGCTCTTTTCATTGCAAGTACCATTGTCAATCCTTGACTGCGATTTACAACTGACCTAATATATAGGCAGGTAGCGCCTTATTCATGAGTCCAGACTGACAATCAGACTCACAGTAGCAAAGTAGGAGTTCCTCCTTCTAATAACCTCACAACAAACTAAACTTCCTGAACTTCTCAAAGTATTTCTGCACCCGACTCGCCACCTGGCGCGGTGTCCGCCTCCCGCCCATGGCCTGTGATATCTTCTGCCCCCGGAAGCGCTCATTCTCAGGGATCTCGTCCAGCAGCTGTTCGAGCAGGTTCTGCTCCGAGGTGGACCACGCCTGTTTGTAGGTCTCGGGCTTGGGCCTAGCGGCGCAGGAGCGGGAGGATTTGGATTTAGGCGGAGGGAGGCTGCTGTCGGAGGCAGCGTCGGAGGCGTCGGAGTCGAATATGGCGGCGTTACTGGAGGCGTATTCATCTGCGTCGGGCGGCGGGGAAGGGGAAGGGGCTTTTCTTCGCTTACGGAGATCGCGGGGGGGGGGGTTCCGATTTTGCGCTTCGCGGATGATTTCGCGACCGACTGCCGTTTCGTCGTCGTCGGTGTTGGCCGTGGCGGTGAAGATAAAGGCAGAGGCGCCTTTGTCGCACACGGCCTTGTTGGTAGCTGTGGCTGCGCGTGAACCGCAGAACTGCCCTCTCCTTCCCCATCCACAATTGACACATCAACATCCATCGCCCGTTCGTCTAACCGTCTGGCGGTCCTCGGGTTCACAGTGGCGGAACAGTGTGGCCCACCATGTTTCAGTAAATCTATACGTTTCGTCGATTTCTCCACCCGGTTCCCCAGATATCAGAACGAAACCCTTGAATGACGTTTCGATTGACTCATTACGCCTATCGCCCAGTTTTTCCTTATACCGTTTCACCGAGTTGAGTAGCATGGCGAGCCTTTGTCTAAAAATATTGTAGGTTGGGGGGATGGCGGTTCTTTGCAAGTACATTTGTTCGAAAGATGACTGTAGAAGGATGGCGGAAAGGTAGAATACAAGACTTGGCGGATTAAGAGACGTTTCCGAGCTGCACGCGATTTCCTCCTCGAGATAGCCAGCTATCGAACGGAATATCGAACAATATTCCTTGCCGATGATATTAAAATCGGTACTGTCGAAGTCGCCTGGCGTGGCTGACTTGCATTTTTGTGAGTACAAAACAATTCCATTTGCCAATGTTTCGAGGATCAGGAGCATGGAATTGTGGACATACAGGGGATTCTGCGATTCATCTTGTTTTATTTGGGAAGAAATGAGATTTTCAAAAAGCGTGCTAAGGAGATGCGTTGAGTCTGTGAATATAAGCATTTCTTAGATGTGTATAATTAATTGAGTTGTGGCATAATACTTACCAGAAAGATGTATGGTCTGGCCTTTGACGAAGGAGATATCAAGCGACGGGACCGTGACATTGTCGGCCATTAGATCATCAGCAATATTGATAGCGTCTATTGATGTCAAAGACTTGACGTTGTTTTGGAGAAGATGTTGCATGATGCGCAGCTTCATCTCTAGCCGGTAGCCGTCGAGTGTTGGTGAGGTACGCCAACCTAACAGCCTGTCAAGAAAGCTGCACAGTTGGTCTTGATGAAATAAAGTACGGTGTTGCGCAATATGACATAGGAGTCGTCGAAAAATCAAATTTGTTACACTTGTATTCACCACCGTGGACGAGAAACTGGAAGATAGAACACCTTTCATTAACTTCTCGTTGAAGCTGTTCGAAGTAATAGTTGTGCCGATCTATGATCTTCAGAATTGAATTGTCTTTTTTATCATTCCATAGGAATGCAGAAACCTCTTGGAAACAGTAGAATGCCGCCACGAGATATTCATTCCCTTCACTCGCAGTGTTAACCAAACACTGGATTATATCACTGAGAGGGAAAGCGCTCCGGCCCAACAAGAGTTCTCGATGATTGGATAAGTGAGGATCTCTGTCGAGGATACCCCGATGCCAGGCGTCGCGCAAAAACAGCCATTCACGATCAAAAAAACGCCATGGCCTGTTATACCATTGGATGGTATATATGAAAGGGTTAAGATGTCGCAAACCTTCAGATAGGCCTTTCGGACACCACGGGTAGAAATTCTCACGAAGGTATATTTTTGGAAACAACGAAGAAAGAAAACGGAGGCAAAGAGCGGAGAGTGCACGAAAGGCCTGTGACTGGGGAGATTTGAATGCGCATGGCGTTGGGACAGAATCACGAGAAAGGCTACTGTTCACCAAGAAGAGGGGTTGGGCTGCGGGAAGGATAGTGGTGGTAATGAGGAATATCAAGATGAGACCAACGATGAAGGCGACTGGAGCAGCCACTTTTGTTCCCAGGGGCAGCGTGAAGTCGATCAATCCAGCAAGAAACAATATAAGGGCGCCTTGGAGAAGCAAAGGCAGTCCCGCAAAAATTTGTGGCACATACCACGCCTCCAGAGATTTCGTTCGCATATGAAGAATCGCCAGGCTCTCTTTGGGAGAGAAAAGTGGATAAGACTGGTGTTCGCGGAGCCATTGGAGCGCGATAATGCCCACAAGTACCGTTGCGAGGCTGAGAACTAGGCTGAGAAACCAGAAGACGTTGATTCGGACAGATGAAGGTGATTGAACGAATGAGGCAGTCATCGAAAGGGGAGATGTGGAGGTGGTGTTGGGACCATTGACAATCTGGGAGAGCAGGCTTATGACAGTGTCGTTGGGATCGGCTTGGAGGAGCTTGTACGACTCGATGACAAAGGCTGTAACTACAGCGGAGAAGAGACCAGCCTGTATAAAAAAAACATAATGAGAGACACGAAAAATAGAGACAGAAATAACGCACAAAAATCAACAGGGTTTGAACCTTGTCTTTCCATACGTCGCATTGCATCTTATCCGCCTCCATCTCAGGCCTTAGCAGAATGGCCCAAGGATCACCGTATGGTTTAGGCGGAGCATTCTCATAAGGTTCATCTAGACCCAGGATCTTGTCTTTTGACTTGCTCTCCTTTTCGTGGCCAAAGTGTGGGTTCATGTTACGGCTCGGCTGTGAATCTTGTAAAGGTGAATCTTGTAAAGGCGTTTTATTCATCGGGAAAAATCGGAGGAACTCACCCTGAAACAGAACCAGAGTTTTCCAGTCCTGTCAGCTTGGGTTCAAGGTTCTCTGAACTACTAATGAATGGGTGCTGAAGAGATAATGACAACGAGTTGTGAGGAGGTTTGAAGGAGGTCCAAAAACATTCGAGAGCAACGTGTGAATTGTATAATTTGATAACCGGTGCCGGGTCTAACATTCGTTATGCGGGCACATCTGGGCTGCAGACTTGAAAAATCTATCTCTTTATCATACCACCAGCATCAGGTCGCAAGGATCGCCTCCCTATTTTCTCTACCTTTCCTTCCCCAACCACCACCAATTATGAGCGCGATCCTGCGCATGCACTGCCGGCCAGCCGTATCGAAAATTCTCTCATGGACAGCCAAACGTACATGGACGCACCTCACCCGGGGAACTGACGCTCTAAAGATATCCGCCCTGGGAGACACGACCTTCCCGTACATCTGGCTGCGCGACGCATGCCAGTCTGAATCGTGCGTCCATCCAAGTACGCGCCAGAAGCTGTTCAAGACGTCCGATCTGCCAGTGGACATCGCCCCCGCGGCTGGAGAGGGAGGTGTGCGGGTCACTCCTGGGGGGGTGGAGATTTTATGGGCGGACGGCCATCGTTCGGCGTACACGCGGGAGTTTTTGGAGCGGTATGCGAGTGCCCGGGGGCTGGAGAAGTGGCATCACGATGGTCATATTCGCGAAAACCCGTGGACGCGTGCGTCGATCTCGCGCGTGCCGCATCTATATTTCTCGTATGAGAGTCTGAGCACCCCGCAAGGCCTGGCGGATGCGATTAGGCAGCTGGCAAGGTACGGGCTGCTGTTCGTGCGCGGGGTGCCGAATACGGAAACCTCGCTGGAGAAGTGTGAGCTGAGAACGCTGGCGGAGCGCTTTGGCGAGATCAGGCCGACCTTCTATGGGCTTTTGTGGGACGTAGTCAACCTCCGGGACAGCAAGAACATCGCGTATACGAACCTCGATTTAGGCCTGCATATGGATTTGCTGTAAGCTCGTTTTTGTTTGTCTTCGATCGTGCAGGAGTCATTTTTCGTCACGCCGTTGAACAGGTACTTCCAACATCCTCCACGCTACCAGATCCTACACTGTCTACGGAACCAAGTGCTTGGTGGGACCTCCATCTTCGTCGACGCGCTGCATGCCGCTCGTATTCTGCGACAGACCCACCCAGAAGACTTCGCCGTGCTCACCCAGACGCCCGTCTCCTTCCACTACGTCAATGACGGCCATCATCTGCACCGTGACCACCCGACGATCCAGCTCACGCCCTCAGGAGACGACATCGCGCACGTCAACTATTCGCCGCCCTTCCAAGCGCCCCTTCCGATCTCCACGCCCGCCGCCTTCTACCCCGCGCTCAAGCGATTCGCGGAACTCCTCAACAACCCGACGAATACGTATGAGCATACGCTCGAAGAAGGTGAGGCGGTGCTGTTCGATAATCGCCGTGTATTGCATGCGCGCACGGCGTTTAGCGAGCGGCCGGGTCTGGAGACGGGGAAGGGCGGGGAGCCGAATCGGTGGTTGAAGGGATGCTATCTTGAGGCGGATGCGGTGCTCGATAGGATGAGGGTTTTGAAGACGAAGTTGGAGAAGGGCGTGGTTGAGTAGGTGGCGAGGAGTAAAATTAAAGTGAAAATTTTGAAATTGAATTTCGGAGTGTACCCATACCAGCTAACCAAAATAAAATTGAAAATGGCACACCTCACGTATCCTCACTTTCTTATAGCAAGAATACTTTCAAGTAAAATTGTGCTTAGGTTCCGAATACCAAAATCATGACAAGACCCACGAAAACAAGAAGGTGAAACTGAAGAATCAGTACAAGCTGGACATAGATGCAGCATAACGAACTCACCAGCCAATATACCTCGAAGCGTTCAACCATGCCAAAAGATATGGATATATTATTATGGAGAGAAAGTGTGTTGTTATTGATCCAGGGTATATATGATACATGCCAGGCGCCTATCACGAAGTTGAAGCATTGGTAGACGGCGTCGGCGTCGCGACTGAAGTTGAACTCGAATCCGAGGGCGCCGTCTTCTTTCGCTCCGCAAATCCGTTCGCAGATACCGAAGACGCATTTGATGGCCCACGAGGATTCCGCACCACCTTGGTTGCCGTCGTCGTCGCATTCAAAGTTAGAATTGAATTGGGCGACAGAGGCGTCTCCGTCCCCGACTGAGCCCCACTTCCAAAAATGCGCTCCCTCGCAGCCTGGTACCGCGCCTCGCGCTCCTGCAGCGTCTCTCCCGTTGGGGTGTTCACATTCGTCGAAGAGGGCGATGGGGATGCAGAGGGCCGCTTGAGGATGCGCATAGGCGGTGGCTGGTTGAGGGGCAGCGTCGGCGTTGGTACGGAGGTAGAGGCACCCCTGGATATGACGAGCGCAGGCATTGGATGGTGTTCCTTGGTGTTTCTACCATCGAAAATGGCGTATTAAATTGTGGTACGGGACACGATGAGACAACGGTACTCACGCGTCCTCCCAGATCTGCTTGTTCTTGTCCTCCGGCGAGCGTCCCACGTCCTCCTCATCATCATCATCATCGTCCTCCCAGTCATCCTTAATAGGGAAAGCAGCTGTCTTCAATCTAGCGCTGCTGGTAGACCCCAACGCATTCAGTGTCATTGGACGTCTCTAGATGGCCCGATCTCGGTCAACAAAATGCAACGACTATACGAAGAAACTTGCTGACTGGTTCGTCATCCCAGGCGTCTATTGACCTAGACATAATTCTACAATAATGCATTAGCTCCTCTTTATTTCTCGGTACATGAAATACTTACTGGCAGCTGCAGCCTCAAGTAAATGGACGGAGGACGGAGGAAAAGAAGTGTATGCTGACGTAAGCTTGTCATTGATCCAATTGCGATAGACCTTTATCTAATCTCTTCTCCCTGTGTGCTGAAGCAATTCTGACCGTTTACGTCCACGCTCTTAACATCGATAACGAAGACTCAGTACTCAACGTACTCAACCATCATCCGAATCGACTTATGCCAGGACCAACACCGAAAGAGTTCTTGAGCTACATTGACAGCCACGCCGATGGCTTCATCAAACGCCTTGCCGATGCTGTTGCGATCCCTTCGTAATTATACCGATCTCTTTCCTGGCGCTAAACGAGATACTGAATTCTGAGCATGATACAGAATCTCCGGTGATGCTACGCACCGCAAGGATGTCTTTGCGATGGCAGAATGGTTGAACGGGCAGCTCAAGCAGGTTGGTGTGGACACGAAGCTCGTCGATCTTGGCAGACACACTATGGACGGGGAGGACCTGCCCCTGCCGCCCGCGATTCTAGGCCAAATTGGTAATGACAAGACGAAGAAGACAGTGTTAATTATGGGCATTTTGACGTACAGCCGGTGCGTCGAATCTCTCGCCTCTCATGCGACGAGCCAGCTCGTATACTAACTTTGGATTCATTGTAGGCGAACAAGTCGGACGGTTGGGACACAGAGCCTTTCACATTGACGGTCAACGAGAAGACGGGACGCCTAATTGGACGAGGAAGCTCTGACGATAAGGGCCCCATCCTCGGTTGGCTGAACGTGCTGCAGTACCACCATGAGAACAAAGTGCCACTTCCGGTCAACATCAAATTCTGCTTTGAGGGTATGGAGGAGAGCGGCAGCGAGGGACTTGACGAGCTCGTCGAGCGCGAGTCGAAGAAGGGAGGGTATTTTGAGGGCGTGGATTGCGTTTGCATCGTGCGTACTCCTCCCTATCACATTCGCTCACACACGAACTCATATCGACTGCACACTATATAGTCGGACAATTACTGGCTCAACACCCGCACGCCAGCGCTCACCTACGGCCTGCGCGGGCTGTCCTACTACAAAGTGACCATCTCCGGCCCAGCCCGCGATTTGCACTCTGGTGTCTTCGGCCGCACAGTTCACGAGCCCATGACGGATCTCATCCAGCTCCTCAACACGCTGGTCAGCCCTCAAGGTGATATCCAGATCAAGGGTGTAGACGAGATGGTGCCCCGTCCTGACGAGGATGAGAAGTGAGTCTGCTTATTCTCCGTTAACAAATGGCACGTATATTGATGAATTTCTTCACATTCAAGAGCAATCTACGCCGGCCTCAACTACTCAATCACCGACATCGAAGAAGCCGCAGGCGCCTCCATCGCGCTCTCCTCGGACAAAGTCTCCGTGCTCATGGGCCGCATGCGCGAGCCCTCGCTGTCCATCCACGGCATTGAAGGAGCGTTCAGCGGTGCCGGCGCGAAGACCGTCATCCCCGCGAAGGTGGCGGGCAAGTTCAGCATCCGTCTCGTGCCACCGCAGACGCCCGAGGCTGTCGACCCGCTCGTCGTAGCGCATCTAAAGCAGGCGTTCGCGAAGCTTGGCAGCAAGAATACGTTGCTGGTTGAGGTCCTGCACAGCGGCAAGCCCTGGCTGGCAGATCATCGTCATTGGAATTTCGAGGCGGCGAAGAAGGCCACGAGGGTAATTGTTTGATTTGGGTTCTGAAATGTGATTGCTGATGTGAATTCTTGTGGGTGGTTTAGGATGTATATGGTCAGGAGCCGGATTTGACACGCGAGGGCGGGTCGATTCCTGTTACGCTGACCTTTGCAGAGTCGTTGGGCGTCAACGTCTTGCTGCTTCCCATGGGACGAGGAGACGACGGTGCTCAGTAAGTTTTCATCGAAGGAAATCTCTACGGTTCTATTCTGATGTATTCTGACTAGCTCGACGAATGAGAAACTGGACAAGTCGAACTTCCTCGAAGGGGTGCGTTGAAGGCTTGCGTTTCATATCGAGCTTACTTTGCTGATGTATGCTGTTTTTTTCTAGTCTAAGTTGTTGGGAACATACCTCTACGAGCTCGCTGCTATCTCCAAGTAATCGCTCTCAGAAGTGAGGGTACCTTAAGAATCGGACGAAGAGTAGGCGCTATTGGCTTCTTTCCATCCAATTTTACGCTGAACAATGGTTATCCCTACTCCAAGACATTGTATGTAAGTGTCGACGTACCACCAATGAACTCCTTGTTTCTGTATCACCTATCTAGCTCCGATTGTTCCTCTGGAATAAATGAATCTGCTACCTATGTCGTGTCCAGCAGGAGGATGGGGGTAAGCTCAACTTCAGGCGCGACAATCGGAACGTATGGTTGACTGACATGAGAAGGGACTTGAGCAGGAGAAGTATGGCGCAAACATAATACATGTTCTATTGATCAAGTTCTAGAGGAAGCACTCGATCTTGGCAAGAGGACATGGGACGCGTCTGCTCATCTAAGTCAGGCCCGCCATCCTATTTTTAAATTGATTCAGAAGTATTACGACAGAAGCCATCGGATAAGCCTTGATTTCGCTCCTTTAGGCCAGAACTCGCGAGGGTCGTGTATTGCTGATGAGAATAGGTTGGCGTTAATGTCATTTATGGACTCTGAGGATACGTGGAGGCTTCGTACCGAATCGTACGCGTCTTGTTTTCTCATGCAGTTGATCAAGTAGATAATTCGATGTTCGTCTGATGTTTATTTTATTTCCTTTATGCTGCCACAAGACATTATACTCTGTCCAATGGATGCCTGAGGAATCACAGATTTGCATCTATTCTGTGTAGTGTGTAGTATAGATCACTCGGAGTACATATGACATACACACCCTAATAAGCTTCGAAAGCGAGCGCTGGGTTCGTATTGTCATCATTTTCCCATTGGAACATTTCCGGTTTTCAGCATCATAAAAGATCCTTTTTTTGAAAAGGAGACCACAGCGCTTGATGCGCCAAGGCTGACTTCGCGACACAGCGTCAGGTGGACCACAAGCTGCCTCAAACAAGACAGATATTTACCTGTGCCTTTATCGCACTTCAAGCTCTCAGATGCCGTGTCCTCTTCTCGCTCAGGTTTTTCGCAGAGCTTCTGGCGGCCGGGATTCTGACTGTATATGCATACTCAATGCTTGTGTGCCAATTTATACTGATACTGTGCATCTGTATAGACCGCAGTGCCACTGTTTACGGGCATGCACATGCTAAATTAAGAAATTGCGGCGTGAGAATCGTTCGCTTTCGCGTCTGATCACTGAAAGATGCGTTAAGATTAGTGGGCCGGTTTTCCGTTGATCCTGTTTAAACGGTGCCTCACGCAAGCCTCACGAGTTATGTTATGATAAACCCTTTTTTTCCTAGATAGGATAAATCGGCAAGGCGGTCGGCAGAACGTAGTTCGACTTGCCAAGGCGCTTGTTTTGCTCCTTTGAGGGCTTGTCTATGCAGGATTATTCTTTCAATACGTGTCTCAAAGCGATTTGACAAAGCGATGTGTCCCCTACAAGCTCTTTCTGAAAGCAGGAACAGGAACGATAGACAGAGGGTATTTGCATAAGTACAGAGTGAGGAATCTGCAAACTTCAGTATTCGAAGCATCTCAAATCGTCTACTACTAGCATCGCCTCTTCGCATCAATGGCTTTTACTCTCAACAAGATCAAATCTCTTCTCATTGCTTGTATCCTCACAGTGACAGCTGTTGGCGCGATTCCCCAAACCACCACCCCACCCAGTACTGCAATTACTTGTACTACAATTGCGACTGGGTTGTTGTCTGGCACCAACGGAGGTCAGTGGCTTTACATTGATAATTATCAGTTATGGAAGCTGATCTGGGATTATAGAGTCTACTGGGTGGCTATTTGACGGCCTCGACAACCTGATTTATGATACCAGGACCACCGGTACTCTCAGCATCGAGTTCCAAGCCTGCTCTCCCAACCCTGGAGGCTTCGCAAACACTCCCGGTGGACAAATCAGCGGTAAGCCTGATGCTGACACTATAATAATTTCTGCTGATATTAAAATTTTCACTAGGACATGTCTATATACCCAGCTTCGACCAATGCCTCGGCGTTCCTGATGAAGTCTTCCTTGAGATTGGCAAGGTCGCGTGCTCGGATGTCAACGACGATTCCCAGTACATCCAAGCATGGGTTTACAAGAACGGTCAGATAACTTGGGTGAGTACTTCTTCATTTAAATCATTATTTTTGTAACACTACTTATATACTTCTTAGAGCGGACATACTACAGCTGATGGCACCGTCATCGAGGGAGGCGATTGCGGAAAGGACGGTATTGGCCAGTATGGATACGAGGCGGTCAAGAGGCCCCTTGGCGTTCCAAACACTGGCTCGCAAGAAGTGAAGTGCATTACTAGCACGAAGACTGCTGATAGGGCCTTCCCCTTTAAGTTCGTTTGAGCGGCGAAGCCCTCATCGACGTAAACATGTGAGAATGGGCACTGGGCGTCGAAGATCAGATTAAATTGTACGTATTATTATTGGGAATAAATTCAACCTTGCCATGTCAAATTTGAAGTATCTCTGCGAAACGAAATTTGCTGAATGAATATCTCTAATATTGGAGACTGTCAGAGGTCCTTCAAAGCACGGCGTCGTCATGTGCATACATATCTCCACAATCGCTGGTCTTTCGAATACAATTAGAGGCGTTGAAAGTTGACTCGAATTTTCAGAGAAAGAAGAAACACAGGAAAAAAGGGAACAAAGATTTTACAATTACAAGTACTACATGCTTCACTATGGATTGACACTACACGACAGATCAAACCATCAAGAAATGAATAGGTCCGTTTTATTGGTGACGCATTGCTAAAAGGCTATAAGAGTTTGATAAGAGTTAGTCGTCTTGTTGAGTTGCAATCAAGTTAGCGCTGTGAGTTTAGGAAACAGAAAGTAGTGAAAGAACATTGCCTGTATTCTCATTGCGAGATATCCTCAGTAACGTAATCGAGAACTAGACGGACCTTAAACAATGGTGCTAAAAGAAAGAAAAGAAAAAGGTAAGAAAATGACACGAAAAAGGCAGGAGACATACATACCAAGGAAGGGGTGGTATGATCAAGGATGGACCCAGTCACGAAGATGTGCCCAAGGTAGGAAAGGTGACAATGGAGATAAGGTGGCGTTCCCAAGTGCGCAGGAAGCAAAACACCTAGTGAAAACACCACTATGACCGGTGGTACAACCCGAAGGGCTGAAGGTTCAAAAAAATTGTGCAATGCAGAGCTGGGTAGGAATGATAGTGAGTATCGTGTCTCCCGCCGCGGTCTGATCGTTTCCGTAACGTAATGCAATGGTGAAGTAGGGGACGATCCACTGCACGAACTAAGATAAATGAGCATGAGAAAATAATAGAAATGAAGGAGCACGTACGAGTGTGTTCGAGTCCCTTTCGACGACCCCGATGAGAGGCGGTGTTTACCATCCTGCCCACCAAAGTCTAACATTGGAAGAGGGATATAGCCGCACTCCACACTTGTGCATGGATGGGCTTATTCCAACAATTCCAGAACCGATGACCGGGATGCGATGTAGCCCAGCTAAACAGTCACATTGAAGACCGGAGAACATATCTAGGCCTGAGCTTCTATGGACCGAATGAATGCGAGGATTCTAAGCAGATCTCTCCTCGATTTCTGCCCAGCCTCATCCGACGATCCCTCTGTCCTTTAGCACCCTCAATGCTAGTGCACTACCTTTTGCGCAGACCCTTGCTGTCCTCTTCCTAATTTTTAAACTCCTCGAGAATTTGCACGGCTTCCTCGCCATACTTTACGCAGCTCCGATTACGCGTTATAAGATCAAGGCCGCTGCGCTGAGCAATTCTCGTTTTGCGGTTCTCTCTTACTCATATCACGCCTTCCAGTGTCTTTTTTGATTGGTTGTTTTCGTCCGCGGTGTAGTGACTGTTCATCGTCGAATCATACCGATTTTTACTGGTAGCTCAAACCCGTCACTCGCTGCCTTCACTTGAACATCTTCGTCGGCCCAAATCATCGTTTTTGGTTCCCCAGCTCAATCCTCAGCCTCAAAAAGCACTTGCCGGCAACATCACGCTCCACTGGCTATGGGAACACCTTCCAAAGAAGCTCCGTCGATGCTCTTCATATCATCGAAGGCGTTCATCTCTTCATATCTGGCAGTTTTCCGGCACCACAATTCCATCAACACGTCCTTTTCTTTAGTCGCTAGAGTCGCTGTCGCCTACATGATCGCAGTTTTTCCGCACGTTGTGTAGATTTTTCGTTCGCCTTCTTTCCTTCGCGTTCTTGCACGGGTGAGCCTGGGATGGCCAGTTTCAATGTTTGTGCTTTCTCGTGTTAGGGTGAATGGTCATGGGCTGTTCGACACTCATTCTTATTCATCATGAATCGCAGTGGTGAAGATGAACTACTGCGCAGTAGAAGCCTTGCCTGACGTTTCGTGGATCACCTTTCTTGCGCACGGGTCCTTGAGCTTGCAGCTTGTACTTTTGAGCCTTTGAATGTTAGAGAGATTGGAATATTTCTCATTCAATACGCTTCAGAGCGACAGCTTCTCAAGCGCTTATGTCGCGGTGCCAGAGAAGGTTCTGAGATTTTTGGCATACTTATCACTGAGGGCAACGCAAAGTCATCGAGGCAAAATCAACGAGGCAAATTTGAGGCGAATTCCAAACTTTATAGCTTAAATCTTACCCGTTGCGAATGTGTGTTCGCACCGTATCGAAATCGAACCACGAATACTGTGATCTTCACTGTGAAGAGTTATCAAACTGGATGCCAGCCTCCATGAAATGCTAGGGGACGAATCAAATACGAAGATAGCATTTTTAGATTAGAAGCTCCGCAGATCCCATTGACTGCCATGCAGACAGTGCATTGTCGACTTAACATTGCAGCTAGAACAAGACAGGAATATAGAATCAGTACAAGATTATAACGGCCATCTCCCAAAAATCGTTCGCACAAATCCACGAGAGTGCCGCATGGAAAAAAGCTATAAAGTTTGCTCCCCCCCACTACGATTTTCCTTCAAGTTCAAGTTATCTGTAAACACCCATCGAACACCTATTCACAGAAATCTCTTAACAGCATACCGAGCCAATACTCAACATGCGTTTCTCTACCATCGCCGCACCTCTCGTTTGCGCTTTATCCGGTAGCGCGGTGGTTCAGGCTGGTCCTATCGCTTTCGGGCTATGCCAGACGGGTAAGCATAGTCGATTGCCCAGCATCGATCCAATATATCTGTTCTAATTCCCTGATATAACCAGGTTGTAACACCCTCGCTGTGGCATGCTATGCTGGTGCTGGCGCAGTATTCGGGACCGTCGCCGCGGTCGTCGCCCCACCTGCGATTTTAGCCTGTAACACTGCTTTGGGTACATGTGCTACGATGTGCGCCAGTGTTGTGCTTCTTGCACCTATTCCTTAGATTGTTGGTAAAGTTTTAGTTTGGCCTGTGTCATTGCTATTTCCCGATGCTCTACCTTTTTAGATGTAGTCGATGACCTACGACATCGTTGATTCCAACAGGGATGGAGATCATACTGGCTACGATCGAAATAGTAAAGTAGATTTGTTGAAGCCTGCCCATACGTTGCTTGATCTCGATCTCAACTTCTTGCACCGAACTCCAGAGTATTCACAAATTGGTATTTAAAAGCATGATCAGCTGTTGAGAATTATTGGGGTAAACTACGACGACGAGAGAAGCAAAGACGAATCGAGAAGCAGATGCAAGCTTGTAAACACCCAACAGGAAACCCGGAATAACAACATTCAAGCATCGTACTACGCGGAGAAATGAATAATCAGCAAAATTGTTCATATCTATCGAGCAACTGATACATACCACTATCTGCATGGAGCCGGGCCAATGACCGATAGTACCGTTCCTCTGGATGAAGAAATCGGTGTCCGTTCCATCGACAGTCTCGACGATTCTCTTCAATTGGCCAGCATCTCCGGAGGCGCGGCGAACATTGCGCAGCCTGAAGATGACCTTGATCATCTCGGCAATGGTGGTGTAGGCGAAGGCGGTGCCAATGCAGTTGTGGAACCCGGCGCCGTTGAGGTGATACGAGGTCAAGGGGCGGTTGGGGTTGACAGTGGTAGGGTCCGGGAAGTCGTCAGCCTACGATGAACAAAAATGTAAATCAAAATCGCGTCGTATTTGTCAATTTGTCAATAGAACAACTTACGTTCAGATGAGCGAGCTTGAAGCTACCACGGATCCTTTCACCGGCCTTGATGTAAAGAGGCGGGAGACCAGAGCCTTGAGGAATCTGGGCATCGGTAGCAGCCTTCCTCCACAAACCGGAGAATTGAGGCCTCAATCCTATTTCATCATATATTAGATGTATATTGAAAGAGAGGGAGACAACCACATACTCATCGCCTCGCAAACGTAGCCGCGGAGAAGCTCGCTGCTCTTCTGGTCGTTCAGGCTGACCAGCTTAACGATATGCGCACGTTCCTTAGCGCGCGCATCGTCGAGGTAAAAGTCGACGACGTTGACAGCAGACTGAGCAAAGTTGACGGAAGACCCTACAGCAAGACCGAGGATAATGCCAATGCATTGATCTATGGGACGACCATTCTCGGTGAGCTTGCTGAGGAAGGGGTAGCAAGGCTTTTCGGTGGGTGGCCAGACAAAGGAAGCAGCACGGGCGGCCAAACCACCAACAAAGTTCTAGAGCTATCTCAGACTAGTGTAGCAAAGGGAGTAGAGCTGGACTTACGGGTGACAAAGAAGGGTTAACTTCAATGATGCTCTTAGCAGTAAGAGCCCCCAAGATAATACCGCAGTCCAAAGAGGCCTCATTGGCAGAGAAGGCATGTTCAGGATCATCGACGTTCAAAATGTTGGCGCTAAGAATTTCGAGTCAGTAGGAAATTGAGCAGCTCCTGAAAACTAGAAAATAGTGAAATCGCATACGTGAACTAGAAAAATAATCAGTTTTTAACAACTATGAGAGAAGAAAGGTCGTACCAAGGTAGCCATGATATCATACAGCTCGTTGTACGTGTAGAGACCGGAGGGGTTCTCCTTGGTCTTGGGCGAGATACCCATCTATATTCGTCGTCAGCTAAATATACCGTCTTGACACCGAATAAAAGATAACACCATCTTGTCGCAGACCCACTGCACACAAACAGGGTTGATGACATCCTTGACGATGTCGACATAATTTCCTTTGTTGGGACCAGGGAAACTGCAAAAGTCAATTTCGAAACACAAACTAAATCACAGGGAAAGCGTACTTGAAGGACTTCTCCCCAATCCTGTTCTTGGTGAGGGTACCCATCCACATCGCGAACTTGGTGAGCGTGGCCTTGTCGGGGAAGATCGCGCGCAAAACCTAAGGAAGAAATTCAGGAACTGCTCACCAAGCAAAGGGAGCTCTTGACATACCTCCATCCTGGCGGCATCATGCCTAGACCAAAATAAATGTCAGTAACATACCGCCATTATATCAGAATTAGAAAACGTACTCAGGATGGTCGTCTAAGTTGAGGAGAGATCCATACCCGACTTTAGGGTAGATGACAGGGAAACGAGTGGGATCAGTGAACACCTTGTCGATGGCAGTGAAGGTGGTCAAGAGATGCGCCTTGGGGGCACGACGAGGGCGCTCGATGGTGTACTTTTCCGCAATTCCCCGCTTCTGCAAGCTCTCTGCCATTGTTTGGGGGGTAAAGAAGGGCCACAAGGAGTAAACGGAGTTCTGTTGCAAAAATGTCAGCTGCTGAGATCGTTGGCATGGGCGAACAGGTTGCTTACCCATGTGTAGTGGTTGGGGAGGTGACGAAGCAAAAGCCTGGGGACTGGGTGAAAGATAATTCAGTAAAAGTACTCCGCAATGAGAACAAGGAAACGCACTCATAGATCCGCTGCTTCCGTTGTTCATATCACGTTGGCAGTCATAGTAGCCCCAGGTGGTAAGGTTTCCAGCTACGCAAGGCAAACATAAGATAATGAAAACACCTTAGAGGAGAGGCGCTTACGAGTGAAGTCACTGGTGTAGAATCGATCTCCACGTACCAAAGCAATAGCATCACCTAGGACAGCACGAGTGGTCTACACAACATATAAGTATCCCCAAAAGAAAGAGAATGTACGGAATATGTGCGCACCGTAAAACCACAATTGAATCGGGAACCATCGGTCAAAGGCATGGTTTCCTCGGCGGAAACACCAGTCTAAGAAGATAAATTAAATCCTACCCCAATCAATCAAGAAGAAATCATGGCGCACGTAGAGCTCTAAGTTATCGATGTGTCCATAGAGACGACGTGCAGCGTCCTACGCAAAGATCCATCAGTTCATCAGCATCTATATCATTATGCAAACAACTTCGAGCTTACCGCAATCTGAGGGTCGGGGTTCCATTCCTCGAAGCTCTCGAACTCTGAAGGAAACCTCCATCAGTGGCCAACGAACAGAAGACCGCAAATACGTACTCTTCAACTTCAAATACTCCCTGAACTCGTTCATGGTGCAGACACCCCAAGACCTGGCCTGCTCGATACCCATGATCTCGACGATGCGGAGGACACCGGGGGCTCCACGACCACCATACGCATTTGCAGGGTCCTCAGTAGCATCGGCGAGGACGCGGAAGAGATCGTCATCGGAGAACCTGCCATCAGCGCCACGCTTGAGGCTATAATAGATGCGTTATAAATTAATTGACGCTAGCGAATAGGAATTGTAGGCTTACTCAGAGAACTCGCGAATTGCGGGGTTTTCGGGAACAGTAGCAAAGATAGCGGCGATTTGGCTTAAGTCCTGCATTCCCAACTGCGAAATTCGTAAGTAAATGGACGCGCCTAAGTTTAAATGCTGTCAAGTACCTGATCAGATGGCTTGCCGTTGAAGACCCTAGCGAAAAGGTCCTCGGTCCACTTCTCGTCCTTGGTGGAGATGGTGGAATGCCACTAAAGATTCCAAAAGAGCAAGTCAATATCCCGATATGGAATGGTTACAAAGTAAGTTACTCACGCGATAGAGAACATTGAATTCAACGCTGCAGTGGTTACCCTGGCCGCGGGGGACGGCGAGGTCCTTAGTATCGATACGCTGCCAAGATTTCGATATCAGAATGTGGCAAAGAACGTTAGTCTGTATTGAGACGTACGCCTAAAGGCTTCATATCCCAGTTGCAACCTTCAGAAGAGCCCAAGAATGCAGCAACGTAATCTCCCGTGATGGAGTTTATGAAGTGGCCGCCGCTAACAGCCAACGTCAGCAAATCGATTGGAGCGGAACCAAAGAATAACAACTGACTTGATAAGACGAGCAGTCTGGAAGATTTCTTCATCCTGAAGAGCGCGTTTAATGGGGTCGGTGGGGGGTGGATCGGTCCACCTCTTGCGCTCGTTGATCTTCAGAAGCTTCTCCGCGATGTACTGCGGAAAAATCATCAAAAATTAGCGTTCGTGTAACAACGGAAGCATATTATAAATCTGACGTTGTGGTTCCTGCTGTACAAGACGAGAAGGACACTGGCCGCAGGTGGGACGAAAAGTAGACGATTCTCGGCGAAGGTATCTGGGTAGAGCAGCCCACGACCTTGCGCCTTGTCTCTAATCTTGTCCTGGGCATCCTGGTCTGAAATAGGATGAATAAAATATTCCACACAATACCGAATTCAACTCACTGTCTCCGTAGAGAGGGCTGAGATCGAGGTAAGAGCTCGCGTTATTGATGTTGATATCCTTCAGATCGGTTCTGAAGAGCGAGTGGGTGACGATCGATGCATACGCGAAGATAAGAGTGGAAACGCCGGCAGGGTGTTGTTTTTGCTATAAGTTGGGCCACTCAACATCAATATATGCGCAACAATCACGATAGGAGGAAAAAAACTTACGCGGTTCCTCTTCAAGATCGTGTCGAACACAAGGCCGGGATCGGGGAGAGAGCTCCTTGGAAGACCATATTTACCTTGAACACTGCGAGCGTAGGGAGTACCAGCGCGACCCAAGTCCGGGTTCTCGAGGTTGTTTCCTCCGCCATCGGCTTGCCTGAATGTATGCTGAGGCCCAAGATAGGATGCCGGAGGGTGAGGAACGGTATTATATAACAAGTCTATAACACTGTTGCCCATTTTCGCGGAAAGTTCGCTGTTGGGATCGATCTTTGCGAGGATCTCGAGACCGATGGCGAGCTGTTTGCGAAGTTTGTCAGTGATACGCGTAGCGGAGTCAGTAAAATGTCACTTACACCACCTTTACGATCATCGACAGCCTGGGGATGGATGAGAGAGTCCCACGCAGCCGACTAAAAGACGACGGATAAGGATAATCCTGATGCGAAAGAAGTCCAGAACTCACAAGCTGAGAGGGGGTTGGCTTGAACCCGCCCTTGGCGATGAACTTTTCAGCCTAGTAATATGCACTTCAGTTTCCTCATACACGATGTAGACCGCGCATATACTCACCCGCTGGAGGAGGTTGGTCACCTTCGAGTGACCTTGAATATCGTCTGCGGTGTCGGGCGTGATCTGCCAGTCATAATACCCAGTGGGCGCCTCAGGCGGCGGCCTCTTCGAGAGATGGATGGCATCAGCGCCGAAGGAGAGGAGTTGAGAAGCGTCCAAGTTAGTGCCCATGGCAAGCTCTGTCGGGGAAGTTCGAGGAGGGTTCGTGGAAAAGCTTCAATTTATGAAGGTGTCCAGTAGCTTAAATTCAGCTTCCTTTCCTTTCCTAGCTAGTTACTGGATTGGGCGAGTCGAATCGATGCCGACTTAAGATTTAGAGACTGAAGCCTACTAAGCCCACGGCTAGAAGGTTGGCCGACAGTGACAGGAAGACTGTCAGCTTGGAAGTGTTCCTTGTTGAAAGGCAGGCGCCTAAGCTTTGTACTGTATCAATCGAAATGCGGCCCCGTGCAACATTCCTGCTTCCATCCTGAGATAACGTCCAAATACGAGTAGATCATAACGAGTTGTGCGGCGGAGCTGGAGTGTATCTGGCTGGTTTGTAGATTGAAGATTCTGGAAGGCGCGAAACGACATCACCCACAACCACATTTGGGATCACGAGACTCATGGGAATCATCCGCGGATACCGTGGTCGTAACGTGTTCCCAGAGCCTGCGAGCCCTGCTTTCCCGCTCCACGATGCCTCCCGGGGTAAATGCGCAATGTATCGAGCTCATACTGGGCACAAGGATCGGGTATGTGCTCACTTTTCTTCCCGTGAAGCACAGAGCCATCCATTGTCAAAATTTCAATGCCAATACCTAACTTTACTATACTGAGAAACCTGAACCTGAAAACTCATATTTACAGGCTCGCTTCAAAATAGGCGCCTGTAGATATCGAAAGTTGCGCTGGATTCAAAGTGAACTACATTATTTCCTGATGTATGGAGTAATTATCTAGAACAGAATTTTACGTCTCTCACTTTATTTCGAGCAGCTTCATGAGCTGACTATAGGCATTGTATGCGTCGCTCTGAATTTGACGCCCAAGTACTCACGGAAACACCGGAATTATTGCTTCATTATCGCAAGCCGTTAGAAGGATTCGGTGTTATATCTCCGGTGATATACTGACTAAAACATATGTTTGTTCGATCTTAACATATTAAAAGTAAGCAAGAATCGGATTTGTTTTTAAGAAGACCTTCGAAAACATGAGATTTCGGTGATGCTTGACATACCGCGTGATTATCTCGCAGCTGCAAAAAAATATGATACGGTGAAACGTTGCACGCGGCGAACATCTTGACATTGTATTGCATTATTTTAATTTAACACGCGAAGGAGGGAAACTGAAAAAGATATTGAAGAGCCAGGCTTTGGTAGAAGAAGGACAACGAGGTGCTAGAAATGCAGTGTCCCGGGCAGTGATCGATGCCGGGCGAAGCGCTAACGCCGTACTAGTGTTACTTTGAACGATGAACCAGAGCAAGTTACAGGTGCGGATCGCGGAGTACTGTCCACTTCTTCTACCATCATCAACAATATCCCCTCCTGAGCCTGCAGATGGCCCCACGGATGCGATTTTCACTTCGTCGTCTGACCAACCCAACGCGACGATAGCTCGCCCGAGCTCACATAGGCCGATGGACCGTCCTGTATCGACAGACTCAAGTCTTCATATAGAGAACGGCTTCCGGTCTAGAGCTCATATGCACTGATGCAATGACAGCTCAGCATTAGCGCAATGCAAAACAACTTCAAATAATGCAAACAATTGTCTCCGGTCAGCAGCTCTACCCAAGCTAGCCCCCAAGCTTGCTGGAATGGCATCTCCAATTTTGAGCGACAATTTATCACCAGGAGACCTCCCACGAGCGGCGAATTAGTGGCCAATATGCAGAGGGACAAAGCGAAAGAGGCAATGGAAGTAGAACTTTGGAATGGAATCAAAATTAGGCTTTACCGCTGCACCTACACATTCGTAAAGTATTAATTGATGACGCCGTTTCGAACATCGGCGGAGATTGTGACACTGCAGCGCAGACCAAAAGCCTCTGAGCCAACATGAGATAAAGTGCAGCAGCGGGTTTCGAACGTGAACACGAATCAAGGCGAACAGCAGGAGCGGAGAGGCGCATGTTCGCTTGCGTGGACCAGTCACACAACCTAGAACTGCCTCATTGTCCAGCGCAGTGATCATCGATGATTGTATCTCCGCACAGCGGCCCTGGTTTTAGTTCTCGAAAATCCAATAAGCATGGCGAGGAAGGTTCTCGAAGAGCTTCGAAATCAGGAAGAAGAGAGTAAGAAGCAGTGCCAAGGCAGTTAAATAGCATCAGACGTGCTACTGCTACAAGGTAGTCGGGCGAGGCTGAACAGAAGTTGAAGAGAGGTCCGCTTGCGGCGCAAAGTTAGGGCCTCTCTGTTACTCGGCCCTAGTAAGTATCCGATGTGACTGTTTAGCTGGGCTCGATGTTGAAAGGCCTTGACCCCCCGAGACACCGCAGGAGGGTAGCATGGGAGCAGACGGCTGCAAGCATGGCCAAGCGGAGTAGATGGGGGGAAAGAGTGGATGGTACCGCTGAGCAGAGGGCTGAGGCGCTGTAGAAATAAGTCAGAGGACTGAGTATGGATAAAAGCAGACAACGAGCCCAGGCGTGAGCACAAGTCGTCTGCTGAGAAGGGGCTCACCTTTGCGGACTCTCAAGGTCCTTACGCTCATCGACTCCAGCTCGCTTGCCGCCCGAGACACATTTGCACTATGAAATCTTCGCTGACTCTGAACGTAGGAGTTGGAGGCAGCAGTGGATGCGTAGAGACACTAACGAAGTGGGCGACAGAAGCAGGAAGAGTAGCAGACGTGTAGCCTTGTCGAACTGGGCGACTGGTATGTAGTAGGGAGGCGTTTGCATTCAACGACGCGGTAACAACGCATCAGTGCACGGGTGCTCCCACGCTTGGCATGAAGGTCCCGGATAGGCCCGTGCCTGGCTACCAGGCTTATGCACGCTTACTTGCAAGCTACGCTGCGGCTCTCTAAACTCTCTATCGCTGCAAAACCTCTGCCTAGTATCCTAACTTCAAAAGACTGCAGCGAAGATGGATAACAAAAGTAGCAATCGAGTTTCTAGAGAGGCCCAGCATCCGAGCATTGCTAAGCATGTGAGTTAACGACAGCGTTTGAACGTTTGAACTTTGAAAGTGCTATCGCTGATGATAGACTAGGAAAACACCCAGGAAAGCGGCACGAAGGCAAAGAAGAGGATTCCAAGTTTGGACGACCCATACGAGCATGCACCTCCAAAGCCAGACGGCGATCCGTGGGCGATCCTCTTGAAGCCGGAAATGGAAACGGATGAAATCCGATGCAATGCATGGAAGGAGGAGGTGCAGACTCTCTTGATTTTCGTGCGTTTTTCCCGATTTCTTCGCTTTAGTATCTCGAATAGCTTATACTTGTTTGGGCTGTAACTAGGCCGGTCTCTTCTCAGCTGTAGTAACAGCTTTTGTCATTGAATCGTACAAATTTCTTCAACCCGATCCGAATGATATCATCATCGGCCTCCTCACTCAGATCGCCAATGGGCCTAATGTCAACTCCTCGTCTCCCCTTTCCACCGGCAGCACAACAGCGGCAGTCAATTATTTTGTCCCTTCATCTCCCTCAGTCCGAATCAACGTGTTCTGGTTCATCAGTCTGATCCTTAGTCTCGCCACCGTACTTGTTGGTACCATCGCCCTCCAATGGCTCCGCGAACACCAATCGTATCCAGGTCTTTCTTCCAAAGAAATTTTAGCAATGCTTCGGATGCGCTCGGAGGCATTGAAAACGTGGTATATACCACAAATTTTCACTGCACTCCCCTTGCTCCTTCAAGGTGCCCTTGTCCTGTTCCTAGCGGGTTTGATTGATTTTACACTGCCGCTCGGCAAGACACTTGCAGTTCCAGTTGCTCTGATTATCAGCTTTATCCTGTTGTTCCTAGCTATTACTACTGTTCTACCAGCCCTTCAGCCGCTCATCTTATTATCCAGTCGATTTTTTCGCGACACAGTCCCATCACCATGCGCCTTCAAATCCCCTCAATCCCAAGTGTTTCGTACATTCTTCGGGTTCTTCCTTTACTCCCTTTCCTTTGTATTTCCAAAAGTCTACCCGCATCATGATCCACCTGACTTGGGAGTGGCTGCTTACCTATCCGAAGCCCAGTATCATTTGTTCCCGCACATATATTCCATTTTTCGTCAAAAACCTTGGACTAAATTTGATCTCGAATGGCTTTCCTTACGAGATGCATGGCATAATCGCATTCTTGATGGAGATCCCTACTTGTACGACCATCGATGTACATGGAAACATACTTTTCCTCTGAGTGATATAACTCAGTGCCTTGTCAAGATCGCGGCCGGCCTACCAGTATGAAATACACCGAGGAATTTCTTGTAGCGGCATGCTACTGCTTCCAAGAAGTCTCTACCTCTGTATGGGTATTCGATTTAAAAAGTTCCCCATATTATCGTCGGGTCGATCGCCGCAACAATTATTTGGAACAGCTTCAGCAACCCTTCCTTTTTTCTGTTCCATTTGCGCACTGTTCTTTCGCCAGCTTTCTCATGCATGATGGTTTATACAACTTCAATGGATTACATGACGATGTGGTGGATGAATGTGTTAAACGCCATCACAGTTTGTTTTATTGGGACCAAATATGTCTGTTTCTCGATATGCTCCTACGCTCACGCACGTCACCAGCACTCGTGCGTTACAAACAAGAAGTGCAATTTAGGGTGGTCCAATATCTTCTGCCACTCAATTTACATCCTTTGACGCCTTTGAATTCGAATCGGCGTTCACCTACACTTAGTTTAGAGGATGCAAGATATCAACCAACAAATGTTTTATGTATGTTCACTTCAATTCTCTCATTTCATCTGTTACGGAAGATAACAATTTTATAGACTGGGTAAATCTTCTAGATGCATTAGTTGAAAATGTGGTGTTCAACCATTGCCCACAAGATCAGACAGTGCTCCGTATACATATGTACGAAGGCATGGAACATCTTTCTAAAATGGAAGCGCAAGTGCTGGCTGGAAATCTCAAATCATTAGAGATTGAAGCAGACCGACCGACCTCAGATTCAAATCTTCACAACAAAGTAGCTGCAGAATATAGTTCAACATTTTGTTCAGTTGCCAAACATCTCAATGACGAAATAGCCGCTAGTCCGGAAACATCCCCAGCTCCACCGAGCCTATCGTTCTACCACTCTGCGATAATATTGAAGTTGGTCCTGGAGGAGTTGTGTATTCAAGGCATTCATGTCGACAAAAGCAGCAGTCTTGGTCAAGGACTCGCCATCCTCTTTGATGCTTTGGAAAAATATAAAGGTCGAATAGGCAATGACATTCCTCTGCAAAGCCACCATAGAGAGACCATCTCTGGATTGTACTGCTTCACTTCGCAGGGTGTACGCACTATGTCGGGTGAGTATCGCACAGTAATATTTAGTAGTGAATGGTGGGCATCCCTTTCCTATGACTACTCCTATTGCTACAGTATCGAATGTGATCCCACTGTCGTACAGATTCTTGAAACTGGGTTCTCAGAATATGCGGAGGCAATGCGTAGTTTCTTCTTGTCACTGTGAGAGTAGCTATAGGTTAGGTCAAAATTATTATTCAACCAACAGTAGGGTGAATATCAACTTTCATCCATTTTTTAAATTTGATCGACACCTCTTGGATAAGTGAGTTTATATTCCAATTCATATCTTGGACGTTAAATAAATGGCCCATCTTGAATGACTCTTAGGCATCATATTGAAACCAGGAATCTCGTAGAAGGTGTCCATTGGAGGAAGATCAAAGCTGTGGAAGACGACGGCTAGATCCTGGAGAATAGATGCATTCAAGGAGATTTGATGATTTATGAACTACTTGTCGAATTCAGGGCTATTACATTCCAAAATTTGAGGGCCAAATGCTCATGATTTTTGTGTGCTTATTTCTGTTTTTCCTCGTTGCTAAGACTGGTACGTTCTATGATGCCGACTTCAATCTATCTTCACAAGTCAATCATATGCTAATTCCAGGTCCAAATCCACAAATTGTAACTTGCATATAAAAGTTTAACGTTTAACCTGCTTGTACAGCAGTACAGTACTTAACTGAAATACTAACTCGCTTCAACAAGACCAACACATGTTTTAGAGCCTGCACAGGCAACGAGAACTATGGAAGTTCAGTCGAGAGGAGAGCTACGAACGTTCACAACAGACGCAATGACGGACGACAAATCGAGAGGCTGATGCAAATTTTTAATTTATTTACTACCCAAAGGGCAAGCCGAAATGAACAACATTTAAGCATCATACTGCGCAAGGGCAAATTATCAGACAAGTTGAACATACACATCAAGCAACCAATACATACCACTGTCTGCACCGAGCCGGACCAATGTATGTAACCATTCCTCTCCTCTGGATGAAGCAGTCGGTGTCCGTCCCGTTCTTCAACTTGCCAGCATCTCCAGGAGCGCGGTGGACGTAGCGCAGCCTGAAGTCGACCTCAATCATCTCGGTGATGGTGATGTAGGCGAAGACGGCGCGGGTGCGGTTGTACAACCCGGCACTGTTGTGGCGGTACGAGTTCAACGGGCGTTTGGGGTTGACAGCGGGAGGGCCAAGGAAGTCGTCGGCCTACAATAAACATAAGCCAAAGTTGCGCTGAGGACGAGGAGGAGCGTACTCGGAGAACTCGCGATCGGGAATGCTGGCAATCTGGCCCAAAGTCCTGCATTCGAGTTCCTAACTGCGAAATTCGTGAGCAAGTCGACGCGCGCAAGCTCGAGCTCGAGTTGCGTCAAACACTGGCTTGCCGTTGAAGCTTGAAGACCCTAGCAAAAAGGGGAAAGCTAGCAAAGGGAAAAGCGCCTCGGTCCACTAATCATCCAAAAAAAGCAAGAGAGAGACAGTCACAAGCGGCAACAAACGAGAGCCAAAGTAGGGTACACGTCGAAGTCGAATGTATGCTCGACGCGGAACTGGCCCGGGGGAGGTTCCGCACGGCCGATGGCGGACATGACCGCCTTCGATGAACGGGCGCAATATGCAGCGCAGAGCAGGTGGCGGGGTGGGGGTACGCGTGTGTGCGAGGTTGGGAGGCGACGTTCAAGGATCCAAGGGTGTTCAATGGCATATACACCAAGAAGTTCATGTCAACCGCCTCGCTAAGTCCTCGACGTTCTCGACGTCCTCGACGTGCTCAGCATCAATTCGTCACTTGGTCAAGTGGCCTAGAAGGCGGAAGGAGGAAGGAGTCGCATCGTGTCCCGGTGGATGATGGATGCGAGTGAGCCTTGGGTCTGGACGTCGTATCGGGAGGTGGAGGAAGTCAACACCGCCCCTGCCCTGCAAGAGCGGGCCAAACTCTTTCTTTCTTGTCCCATCCCGTCCCGTCCCATCCTAAAGTAATACGCAACAAGGGCATCGCTTCTGTTCCTGCCTCCCCTCTTAATCGGCTTCCTTGTCTGTATCGGGTTGGTGAAATACAGACCCTGCAGAATTCCAAATGAGAGCGAATGACTCGAGTGTGAGATGTAAGAGTTTGAGGACTGCAGCTGGCAGTGTTGATCTTGAATATCCGCATTCATCTCCTCTCGTTATCGATAGTCGTGGAGTGACGGCTCTTTTGTGTTTTAGCGAGGACTCTGGTGTCTCGTGAGGATGCTGATTGGTGCAAGTAGGGGAGAGGTTAGGTTAGGTTGGGAGGAGAGGGGAAGGTCCGGAAGGAGGAGGCGTGCGTAGAGGGGAGAAGCGCAGGGAATAGAGGCGCATGAGGTGGATGTGAAGTTGAAGTAGGGGTAAAGGTGGAGGTGGAGGTGGAGTCGGACTGGCAAGGGTCGTTCGGAGGACGAGGCGGGCAGGGAAGACTGTTGCGCACGACAAGAGCCTGGGCTTCGATTTAGGACGCGGGGTCGAGGGGGGAACATGTGTGTGTGTATGGTCCACAACAAACTGGGAGTAAGGTGCAGGCACAAATGCGGGCGCTGGCTCGGGATGGACGTATGCAAGCAGAACGGGATGGGATGCGCGTGCGCGTGCGGGGTTGGGATGCGAAGGTGCGGGGATAGTGGATGTGTGCGAGTGCGTGTGTGGTGAGTACTGAGTGTCGAGACATCGAGATCTTTTGGTGGACCCTTGAGGAAGGGAGGCCAGTGAGCACCGTCCAGGAGTACGCAAAAATTCACACGTACGACAATTCAATCCCGCCTACCGTAATCAACAACGGCAGTTTCTGCGCATAGGAGCGCATAAACGTGGGATGCGGCCAGAACAAGGGTTTGAAGAAGGGTTGAACATTTGAACATCGACGATTCGGGCTCCATCGCGTGTCGGAAGATCAATCACTGCAAAATCGCGTCAAATCCCGCGTACATAGTAGATCCAGGTGCTCGTTGACTTCTGGAAGTTCTAGATATTCTAGTCGCCTTTCATCATATTGCACAGTGGGAGACTTTGAAGCGATGGAGCGAATGAGAAGGAAGAATGGAGCCGGCGATTTGGAGGGTCGTCAGGCTGGGTGGGAGAAGAGCCAGTATAGCCATACAAAGGGTTTGACGCATCGACAGTTAGCCCACGACGTGGCCTCGTCGTAACATAGTACGTGAAAGGAAAAGGGAAAAGATGTGCTCTACATCCACAGATCTAAAGTGAAGGGGGAGGAGACGAGGACATCAGCAGGTTCGAACGTGCGAAATTACCCGGGTTCTCTCGAGGCCTCTGCTTCGCCTTTCCTTTCACCTGAACTTCAATCAAACCTCCTACATCGTATCCCTCCCCTCTCTCCAAGATCATCCATGGTGAAAACAACGACACGCCCTCCGTCATCCACACTCCCCATCTTCGCCGGCAAATGTGTTCACTCCATCATTGACGTCCCTCTTCTCAGGCTATTATGCGTATCTATCATCTGTCCCCAACGCCCTGTCAACACCGATCTTTGGAGTTGTGCGCGCCTCTTTTTGCAATTCTTATTCAAACCCTCCTTCCCACTCACTCACGAGTACCATACCCGAACCTAAAGTCCACGGAACAAGAAGCGCGAGCTCGGGCACTCGACGCTCACTTGCTTGCAATTCTTGACTTGTAACTTGTAACTTATATCGAAGATTGCGCTGAAGGGTGCGGAGAGAGAGGAGACTCAGAACGCAGTAACGAGGTCGAGGAAAACAGGCGGAAGGCCAGTGCGCAACTGAGGCGCGGACTTCCGACTTCATTCTCACCACGCGTCACCGGCCTCTTCCCCTTCATCGGTGCATATCACCAGTCAAAAATCGTGTTCAACAACGAGTAAGCACTTGCGCTACCATAAAGGGAAGTTTCTTCCGGATTCAGATAGAGCTTGGTATAATATGCCTTCAGTTTAATGCAAAACGCCGTTAGATCCAATAGCATCGTGTGGCGATCTCTAGACGGCATGCTCACAATAAAGAGAATATTTTGCGTCAGTTTCACAGCCGATAGTATTTGTGATATTTGTTGGATCAGGAGGTATGTTGGCCTTCCCTGCCCGGAATGCAGGGGCATATATTAGTATCATGCGGGCCTATGATCATTGCTAGTGTTTAAGTGGATGCGTAGACCAACGAATGCCATCTGATTACCTTCAAATTAGGATCCGGAAGCTATGTCTACGACATCAACATGTGCAGATGCATCCGTTGCAACAGTGCATGTTGGACGAAGGAATCGAATGGAATGATGACGTTGATGGTGGGTATTACTATCCAGACCTTCGGGGGAATATGATGGGATTGTTCCAGTCGTGTCAACGGAATGGGCTCGGCCATTTGCTACGCGAAAAATGAGCAGAAGGGAAGAGATAACCTAGAAAACGGAAGAATTTAATACAGGATTTAAACTTCAACTAAATTGAAATATAAATTTTCTTCGACACTCACACAGATGTGGGTCAAAAGAGCGAAAGGAATGGAAATAGCGTACACCGCTGAGGGCGCTGCTGCTAAGCAAGCGATACATTCTAGAGGACACTTGCAGTTTACTTTAGAGTCTACAGAGACTTGAGATGATTTGAGCGACCTCACCGGATTCAAGGTAGAGCGCTCCGAGTCGCCTTTGCTGGGCTTGATAATTTGTTCGACGTCAATTATAACTAGAAATTAATATAAAACTGAAGGTTTGTTGCCCATCAAAGTTCGGTGATTTGTGATTCAAGAGCGAGTTGATCTCGAGTGGGTGTGGGAGAGGGCAACAGAATGGCGCTTGCGGCATGCATGGCAAAAGACACAGTACCCAGACCTGACCGGACCCTATTATGATATCGCAAACGGTCAAAGCGATGTCGAACTTGGGCCTGCCTCCGAGCCATCAGCGCGTTGTCGCCCAGGGGATCCCAAAGTCCCGTCAAAGCCCAGAGATGTGAGCAGAGTTCAGTCTTCCATCTCAAGCGAGTATGTGGGTGGGCGCGTGGGCGAAAGGGAGGGCAAACGGAAGGAAGGGAGGGAGAGTGGAGAGAGTGGTGGATAACCGTATACTCTACAATATGCGCGGGCGATCTACCTTCCTTCCCCGCATCCTCTTCGCGAGTCGCTGCCAACGACGAAGCGACGAAGCAATGGAGTAATCGCGGATTCGCTACGGACAGCCAGAAGTTGCATAGAACCAGAGCAGATGATTTGGTTTGGGTGGGGTTGGGAGGGGGATTGGGGAACTTGGCGGGAGTCATGAAATTGACTATCTGGAGTAGGAAATGGAGGGGGAGGGGTGGCTGAGTTGGGGCAAGATGGAGATGGGAGGACGGGGGATGGTAGATGCGCATGGGCGGAGGCAGGTGTGGAGGATAAGGGTGAGAAGAGGAGCACTGCGCAGGAGGCTGGGCGTTAATTTAGGACGCGAGAGCATGTCAGGATGCCAGTGGATGTACGCTCGATGCTGAACTTGGAGGAAGGCGGCTTGCACATCAGTGCAGGTGCAAGATCGAGATTGAAAGGGATGCCTATAATGAACGTAGGCAGCGGGATGGGATATCTGGAGGGTATGAGTGCGAGGTTGAGGTCGAATATTGGAGGATCGTGGATGTGCGTGTGAGGCCATGAGCGTGATATATCTTAAGAGAGCAAGGCAGGGGAGGGAGGAGCTGAGCATCCCACGCACGCTCTAGGCGAGGGACGAGGCTGGCGCATGATGGCACGATGGAGGCTGGGTGTGCACGGAATGCAGGTGGTGAGAACGTCGATGGGCAACTAGCGAAAAAACTTGGCTTGGCATATACGTAGGGGATGGATGAAGAAAGGTGCCTAAATAGATTCAGCAGCAAGGGGGAACTGGGAGTCCTTATGCACCCGCGTCACCCCAAACCGACCCGCCCCAATGCGTGTTGAAGATTCAGAAGCAAACCAAGGTGCGTTTACATACGAGCAATGCAGGTCGATCTCATCGCTAGGGATCCGTTGATACTCATTGACAGTATATGTACGACGCTGCAGGTAGAGACTGGGAGAGCGCAAGGCGGTGATGTGTCATGTCCGCTGAGGTTGAGATCTTGAGACTCCGCCCCTCCGCCACAACATCCCACGCTCCCTCCCACCATGCTCTCGCCTTCTTAGCTCTTGGGATAAGCCCGCCCAATGCTCACCGACTCTGTGACATGTGTCCTCGGGGCTGCTGGGAACGAACTTGGAGGAGGAGAGTTACTTAGGTAGCTCATTACGTCAAGTTCGAGACTCGCGCTGAGAGTTAGATTTCAGCTGACACGACACGACGCAACTATCTGCGCACTGATGAGCACGGATCTCCCACTCTTTCTCCTCCCGCCACGGTCCCAGGACCCCCATCCCAGCCTATACCTCCCAGTCTCATACAACCTATGCACTTCACCGCCTCCATCGCCATAGCGCAAATTCTTGCATCCGCATTTCAGGTTCTCTGCCTTTCCAGTTTTGCGCTCATTTTACTCGATTTTTCTCATCATGGCCATCTTTCTCTTCCTCCATCATTGGTTCATTGTCGCTGGTCATATGCTATCCGCTTCAACTTGTCCTCACCCTCGGACCTCAGTGCTCTGCGCCATCTCTCCGAGTCCTCTCTAGGTTTTAAGATCTTTGAATCCACGCAATACATTTTCAGACCTAGATCCTGCCTCTTCCGCGACCCATCTCGTCCATCTGCATACCCAAGAATTAGACGAGGAAAGGATGTATGCCCCACGATTATGGAATTATATGACGTGGGTGTCGAGTACGCCTCCTGCGAGAGATGTGGCACTCGATTTCCTTGGAGAGTATTTGATAACGCGTCGACGTTCAAAATCAAATAGAAGCACAGGTCTGCATCATGCTACTACACCTCGCCACTTCTACTCACGTATACTCATAGGATCCCCTCGCCGCATATCTGGCGGCGCTCCCCCTTGGCCCGCGCTACCTGATCTGAATCCAAAATCGACGCGAGATGGTCCCTCCATCTGGTGGGGACATTGCACATTCCGTGCTAGGTAATACAGCGTAGATGAAGAGACAGGGAGTACGGGAAGGAAGTCACTGAGTGGTGTGGGAGCATGCGTCGTATCCTCGTTTTTAGCATCCGTGGGTACTCTCTCATGGAATACACAATGTTCTGACTCCTGAGAATATCAACTGATCGTGTATATCATTTTCTACAACAATCAGGATATCCCTCGGGCTAATGCAATAATATCCCGTCTGCGACAAGAGAGGTAAAGTTAGCGCACTATATTTGACGTGAGATGGGAACATGCGCCCAGTGAGGTGATGACCTGGGACTTTCCAGACCCCACATCCAACTCTCTGTTTGTACTACCACCCACTCGGACTCATCAAGCTCAAGAATATTCAAACTCTGATATTTGAAGACAGTGAGCTGGCTCATTGTCTCTTAGCAGACATTCTCGTGTCTCTTCGTGGCGTGCAGACCTAGAAAGATCGATTCCATGCCATCCTACATTGATAAACCCACCTCTTCCATTGCAAATTCAACTGGCTGCAACGATCAGGGTACGTGAACCCCATGCTCGATCGAAGGAAAAGCTCACTCGGTTTCTAAAATTCTGCCTATAATGGCATAGATCACATCGCCAGCAACGTAAATCCCAAAGATCAGCTGCTGTTGGAGGCGTTACAGCAGTTCATCATGCCGCACATAGGGGCAGCCATGGGTCAGATAGAGAGCAGCCGTACGTACACTATGATTACACTCACGATACGAGACTAACAAGCAAGCCACAGAGAATCTTCGGGGACCTGAGGCGACGAAGCTAGTTACGGCGCTTAAGGAATTTATTTCCAGTGTCGTGAGAGGTTGGGAATCGAAGGCTGAAGCTGTGATTGAGGTCAGCTTGGATGAGGGTACGAATGAACCACTTCATTTCTCTTTGATTCTTAAGCGAATGTTGCCTATCTTCCAGAGGTCCAGGAATCCGAATCTGCTGAGGACATCGCCAATGCTGATGATGGACAGGAGCTTGAAGGTATGTTATACGCATACTGTGCCTCAAAAGTAAATACACACCACCACTTACGCTTTAATATAGTCCTCACTCCGCCCGAAATTTTTGGCATCAGTCCCGATGTTTTCTATGACTATAGTAAGTGGTCACTCCCAGAAGTTTAATGTAAGCAATTATGGGGGGCATCTTATCAACATTTTCTTGGATAGCATTCCATGAATATGTTCTGCGTCGACTTCGAGAGCATGTCTTTAATAAAATGCCTATCCGTCTCTTGCACTTCGTGCCGCAGGGATCACATCTCCGAATCTCTCTAGCCGATAAGGAGGCCATTTATACGCACCTCGCGTCGGTTATAGAGGAACATAAATTCACACAGGATGATAATTGCCAGCTCTTCAGGTACTTCAAACATGATCTATCCATAGAGCTTTATGAACACGCAGCTTTGTGGATTATCCAGAAGTACGCTAAATATGCAATTTTATCTCACGTCTGGATTCATGCATCCCCTGGCGAGGTTACTTATGCCGACTGGACTAAAGGACTGTTCGATCAACATAGCGCAGGATACCAAAAACTTGTCAACTTCTGTGAAGTAGCTTGGAGGGATCAGAAACTCACTCTCGGCTGGATGGACACAGTATGCATCAACAAAGAAAGCAGTGCCGAGCTTGATGAATCAATTCGTTCGATGTACAAGTGGTACCAACATTCCCAAGTATGCATAATCCATCTTGCCGCCGCGCAGACAGTCTCGAATATTCACTGTGATCCTTGGTTCACTCGAGGATGGACACTACAAGAGCTTCTTGCCCCGGACTGCCTTAAATTCTACAATCAAGACTGGAAAGGTTTCATCGAAGATGCTTTCTCCAATGACAAGTGGGACTGGGGGTCTGAAGAAATCAGGAAACAAATATTCAAGGCAACAACTATCACGAACAATGAACTTTATTCTATCTTGGATTTTCCTCTGTCGCGGAGAATGCAACTGGCAGCATCTCGCAAAGTAACACGCAAAGAAGACATGGCCTACTCGCTGATGGGTATCTTCAATGTCAGTATTTCGACTGCCTATGGCGAGGGCGCATATCGAGCTTTTTTCCGCCTTCTACAAGAAATATTGAGCTCGACATCAGACGGGATCTTGGATATATTCAATTGGGGTGGAATAAATCCGTGGTCCATTTCAGCACTACTTCCGTCAAGCCCAGAAAACTATGTTGTCCGGTCTTCTGATGTATTGCTCAAAGATATTCCACTTGCACCTCTAACTCTCACTCACATGGGTCTTCATATCCCTGTGCTTTTAATGCCTAGTATATTGGGCAGAGATCAAGAAGTACAAGACCATGAGCCTTTTGGAGAATACAGCGGAAAAGTGATCATTTCAATAGAAAACATTCGGGATAGGGCCACCGGCACCCTCCTTTTGCTGGACACTAGAGCATTTGATGCTCCCAATACTCAGGATGGCGTGTTACAGTTTCAGGCGGCAGTTTTTAATATCCAGAAGGGCAGTAAAGGAGTCCACATTCCCAAAATATGTACTGCAAAGCTCCTCAAATGTGACGAAAGTCCAGGTCGCGTAACAAGCGTGGGGCGCAAATATATTTGCAATACAATGGAGCCGATGGTCTTTATCATGGATTATAGCGGGCTAAATGCTCCGGATGATGATAACAAAGGTGGATTTTGGATCCCAGAAGACGAGCTAGCAGATCATGGCATGCAATTCATCAGCCTCTATTTGTAGTAGTTAGTCTAGAAGAAAACGGCGCGAATTTAGTGCCAGTCATAATCAACGCTCAATGTCAAGTACTTGTGCAGCATTAACTCTTCAAACATTCGATGCTCACCTATGATTCAGAGTAAGGTAAGTAGACAAAGCCCGTCCATTTATAGCAATTGTACTTGCCGAGTGCTTCCCGCTTGTTGCTTGTTGCATCTGGTTGCTTGAAAACAGTTTTTTCTTTACCACAGACAGGTGGTCGCATAAGTTGCGTTATCTTGATCAGCCAAGGACATGTCGCCCCTCGCCACTTAGGTGCTAGATATGAGTGGCTCAGACCATAGAGGTATTAACACCTGTTTCGCGCCTTGTTCTACAACACCTCAACACCTAAAAATCCTTCCCATCCATTTTATATCCATGGCGTTAACGTCTGTGGACCACGGGATGATTTACAATGGTATGCTATATTAATTCTTTTATTCCGTCTGTACCATTACCAACTTCACATAGCATTCGTCCAAATCGATCATCAGATACAAAAAGCTCATAACGGGAACCGCCCCGCAGGCCCCCTCAAAGTGATCATTACCGGCGCCACCTCCGCTATTCTATCACAAGGCAGTAAATCCAAACACACCTGCATAGAACCAATTGAACTGGATGTCGCACATCAGGACGACTTCGACGAATTCTACAACGCCAGACGTGCTGCAGTGACATCAACACCGCAAGCGAACCTGTTCGTCATCCATTCACTGTCGAGATACCCCAGTGACCGCGCAGCCCCTCCTGTTTACATTGGCGCTGGGCTGGCTGTCTTCGCTGCGGACTGGAACTTCCAAGTGGCGACCCAGATACACAGAGCGGCGGCGGTCGTGTCACGAAAATCTAATTTACCTCACAACGCATTATAATGCCTTGCAAGGGCTTAAGGCAGACCGGAATTAATAACGCATCATAATGGGTACAGAGTCCGATAATGATAGTTAAGGCTGCCTGTGAATCATTAGAACGTATCGTAATGTATCATAATGCTTGAAGCGACTCATTAGAATGCTACATAATGGGTACAGAGTCCGATAATGCTATCTAAGGCTGCGACTAAGCCACATTGTGAGGCATTGTAAGGTTTCAAGCCTACTCTAATGCATTATACGATCAGTCTAAAATCGTATTTAAAAAAAACCAAATCCGACAATCAATATTTAATTTTCTTTCACACAAATTCTGATTATAAAAAGTAAATATATATTAGTACTACTACTACTACTACTTTCTTTCACTACAGATATCTCACATCATCCACTCCTCTTCAAATCTATTGAAAGGAGTCAGTTAACGAAGCCGATATGAAAGAATTGCCACTCACCGTCTATGTAAGGCCCGGACCGCTGCAAATTGTCACACATCAGTCACGTTCACAGAAACAATCAACGCGATCTGACAGGTTACCTCACCTTGGACTCACCTACAACTTATGCACTTACCTTCCATCCCTATCCTCCCATCCTCCTTTGGCTTACCTCTTCCCCTGAAGAAGAGGCCACCTACGTGAAAGAGGTCGGTCTTTTATAACTTTTCTATGGGCTGTTTGCTCTTATTTATTGGGTCCGGTCTCAATCTAGTCAACGCGCCTCATATTTACCTCGACCCGCACACAACGTCGAGCACATTCCGCGCCCACGTGAGGACCGAGATGACGCGCCTTCAAGCTCAAGTTCCGGCAGAATGGGATAGGTGTTGTGGACAGGTGTACGGGGTCTTCCATGAATCCAGGGCAGGCTGCAGTGACTTGGAAGTTTGAAGATTTGACGCGTCAAGCATCGTCGCCACCCCTTCCTTTAGTGAGTCCCTTGTGTGCATTTATACCTACCTTCCAGCACTCCAAAGCAGTTCTATATGCAAGACCTAGTCATCATGGCATCAAGTTCGAAGCCGCGACGCCCTCCTTGTGAGATTTTCATGAACGAGTTGACGTTTAAGGAAGGTCCAAGTGAGTCGTTTTCCTCCTCAAGTTCTCATCGCCCCGATGCTGCCAACATGCTCAGACTGTCCGCTATCCGGCGCCATTTCCTAATCCTTCCTCATTCTTACCCCATCTCAATATCTCACTGCCTCATCCTAAGTTGGACTACACTCCCGTTATATTTCAAATTATGCTCTTGTACTTTGAATTCTATCGAGAAGGTTATGATAATGTTACGATTAAATTATAAGAGCATAGCAATATCTGAACGAGTATATAAGGTAGTCCCAATATTATTGATGAATTGCAAGAGCGTCGTAATATTATCGTAGCATCTTAAGAAAACCATAATATGATCCGACTTTTTATAGGCACTATACGACTCCAGCTAGAGGATGGAAAGGCCTCATAATGTAGGATAAAACTATTTGGAAACCCCCCTTTTCAGTAGAATCCTGGGGCTTTCTGAACTGCTTGCACGGAAACCGGGTTGCCGCGACTTGAATGGAGAAACCCAGTGGCGGCGTCGCCGGAGCTGCCGAAATGCCGACTCTCCTATAACGTTGGGCGTCTGTTCTACCCATTCCGTGTACGCTTGAAATCTCTAAATTTCCTGGGAGAATGTATTGCTTATTGCTAGCATCATATGTGTTTGTTAGTGATTATAACCTGTTTATTTAATTAAGCACTTTGTTTAGTCGAAATGAGTGACAATGTCGCGCCGGTGCAGCAATGTTAACAGTGAAATCGAGATTTGGAGCTCACAGGATTTGTAGAAAGACATGGCACTGTGACTTAGAGAATTACTTGCGGTCCTCGTATATCACAAAGTTTATTTATTTATCATTACTAAGTTTAGGTCCTTACTCTGCTGCGACGCTCGGGTTTTGAGAGGGCGGCTAGTAGTGCGGACTAGCACTGTTACAGCCTTCTAAGTGGCACGTCCGCATCCACAAAAAGTTCAATCTAATCACAGAAGTATTATGCACCTTTTCGCGTTTTTTTCTGAGGCTTTCTGTGCCGTCAACGAGACCCTGAACAATGAACATTAATATTGAATACTGAATATTGAAGGTCTAATCTAGCGCGCGATGATGCGCGTTGGTAGCCGGCCGGTTAAAAGTTCCCATACCGGCCGATGATAAACACATACAAAGAAACGCTCAACATTCAAGTGAGGAGGGTTTCCTTCTTTTGGCTCGAAACCCTGGGTTCTTATCGGAAAGGGGGGTTTCCAATTAGTTTTATCCCATAATGTACATTGAAGGCGCGCCTATGTATTGTAAGGCATCAAAAGGCATCTGGACTTCTTATATTGTATTACAGCAATGATGCATCCTTACAATGCATTTTATCTGTCTTACGAGTATTCCTGGATTCTTATATTTTACCTTGCATACCGATCTAAGATGGGCTGCCTTGCAAGGCAAAAAAGATTTTTGTGACACGGTGGACTCGGATGAAATGCGCGACACAATTTTTCAGCAGGCAATGATTGTTATCTTGCATGTGGTTAAGCTTCGCAGACGCGAAAATCCTCTGCTCTTTCCTGCCTCCAGCCGCAAAAAGTGTAAATATCACGATGAAAAGAGACTCAGTGTGGCGGAAGTACAATATATGCAGTCTGAATATAGTGCTTTGTACATGAAAGATGCACCATTCTTTTGTCGCATCTAGAACTACTAAAAGTTTGTTTAATTTTCTTCTTTGCCTTCTACCTGTATGTAGTGAGTATTCTGCATGAAAATTTGTATCTTTCACACATCCGTATTTACTGTACTCCCTAATGTACAACGTCATAACAGACCGCACTACTATCCGAGAATATTCCCTTTACGGTAACAGTGCTTGGTTGCCTCGCTGCGCCATACTTGCTTAAGACAATTGTTGGCCAATTTGTGAAGGAAAATTGCTTTTTTATCTGAGATTCTAGGCCCTTGGCGCTTTACAAGCGGCGTTGCCACTTGGGATATAAGTGGCACAGATAGAGAGGTATAAAGAGTGGTCCAATTTCTTGAGCCGCCTTAGTCTATATCTTGAATCTTCTCTACGCTCTAGGAACCATTTCATTTATACCACTCGATAATTTCACTCCTCAAGTGTACTCCATTCCGATAAATTTCAATATGTCGTGCACGCCGTTGAACTACAATAAGATTTACGACGGTATGCTACATTTTTTATTCAGACTAATCCTTTCCTTCTGTCCATTTCATTACTAATTCCTATACAGTTCTTCGCCAAATCGATTGTAACATTATCAAAGGAGCTTATGGTGGCTCTCGCGCTGGGGCCCCTCTCAAAATTGTCATGATCGGCGCCGCCTCTGCCGTTCTATCGCAAGGACCCGATTCCAAATCCAAATCCCGGGGCCTGATTAGGGTCGATGCCGCAGACCCTAATGAACTCGAAGAGCTCAAAGAAGCCATAGGGCCTCTTGTCAAATCATTCCCTCATGCCCACTGGTTCCGTGTTGGCGAGATAAACTTTGACGAGGAAGAATGCAAGGTACTCTACGAGGAGTCAGTGAAGGGTCCACTCATCTATTCCGGCGATGGGCTGGTGGCCTACGCTGCCAACTGGGACTTTCAAGTGGCGATGTACATCAGTCATGCAAATTATAGCGATATCTGGGATGAAAACGACACCACACTCCAGCAGGCAATGGTTGTTGTTTTGCATGTAACCCACCTTCGGGGTCTAGAGAACCCTCTAGTGCTCCCCGCCAAGAATAGAGAACAATGCAAATACCGTGAAGAAAGGTTACTCACCTGCGCTGAAGTGCGTCATATGCAGTATGCATTTCAGATGCTGTACAACTTCATTCCACTCTATGTTAGTCAGACGTAGTCTGTATTATTATTAATCCTGTGTATCTTACGTTTGTTTATGTTCAGCGTAGAAATGGAAATAACTTTCACTTTTTTTACCTGATGTGATTATTCAACCAGGCCTTCAGTACTCAGTTATAACTAATTCCCAGGACTACATAACTCTTCGACGCTTCGAAGCTCGCCTATGATCCTGAAAAAATCGAGTAGGCCTTGCAAGATTATCGACGAAGCTCAGCCATTTATGGTAAGTGCAGCGCTTGCAAGCGCGCTCGACGTCCGATGCTTGTTGAACATTGCCTGTACTCGCTTCAAGCAAAAGCGTGGTCATCACTTGGACGTCAGATATGAGTGGCTTAGATCACAGAGGTAAAAAGGGCGCAATCAATTGTGGCTCACTCCATATCACCTTCAGACCTCAAAATCCTTCAGATTCATTTCCCTCCAACAGATTCAAGTACTGTATGTCTTTGACGCCGTTGGACTGCAAAATGATTAAAAATGCTATGCATATTTACCTCCCATATTTCGTCCGCACCTTCACCAACTTGTTCCCATAATATTCCTACAAATCGATCACCAGATTCAAAAAGCTCATAACATGAACTGTCCAATGTCAATGGAGGGCCGCCGTAATATACCCTACTGAACCTTTGACATCACCAAATACTTTCTGGCTAAAAAACAACCCTATATACTGCGACGTACATAATATCTAGCTTATTAAGTCTGCGAGGAGATATCTGTCGCAAGATGCGTGAAAGCTAATGAATCCTACTTTAAAATTCTGCCATGCCTGGTAGGCCGCTGGATTTGCCTCTGCCAAGATTTTGCTTACTTGCACGTCAACTTTGACGGTGTTATCGGCGACCTCCTTGAGAACCGCCATCTTCGAAATTCCCTGGCATCTAGCAAGGATGGAGATGTAATTGTCAGTGTCTCCGGCCATCTCTTCCTTGTAGAAGGACAGAACATCGCTGTCGGAGAGGTGTTAGTTGAATTCTTTGTACTAGGTTCTTGACTTACTTTGCGTAGTTTATATAAGATGCAGCATCAGGTAGGCACTGGTCGGAGTGGTTTAGCGTTATAGCTCTCGCAACTGACTGCGATTGGTTACCTGAATATAGCTCTGGATTGGAACGTTCCGAGGAAATATCATAGCTGCATGGGCGTAGCTGACGCCAGACATGATTCTTATAAACTCTGGGTACTGCTTTGCATGCAACGACGTCTTGAAAATACACGAACGGTCAAAGAATATAGGCATAGGTCATCAGAAAAGGCCACATACTGTCATTCCTTGAGTTTGGAATTCCAAGGCAGTCGCATTAACCATATTCAAAGCAGACGTCACAATCATGCTCGCTACAGCTGGTTCGAAATAATCGGGAGTACTGAGCAAAATTCTTGCTAGACCATCGAGGACAGGGTCCAGTTGCTTCTGCTGACGAATGAATCGCTCCATGAAGACAGAGAGATGTTGGATATCGCGTTGATGGGTGTCGTCAACGTATATGAGGAAAGCTGTGAAAAAGCACATGTACACGCGCCTGTCTTCGTCCAGATATCCATAAGCGATAGAGGCCATAGAGACCCCTAATTTGATATATGGGAGGAGCAAAGGAACTGGATATCCGCGCTCTGATGCAATCTTGCAGCAGAGATTATGAAAGTCTTGTGCGTGTGGAGTCACAACATATGGGGCTTGCAATTTAGAGAGGAGCCCTTGAATTACGCCTCGAATTTCCCCTTTATTGTTACCCTCAGAATTAACGACCTAGAAACATATTATGGAGGTGCATATACATAATAAGTCATGAGCTTCAGTATTAGAATAACTAAATCCCTTACAGTCGCATTAGTCTGGGAGGCTGACATTGTACTTCAATAGAAATTCCCTTCCAAGTCGGTGTATGAGAGTTGAATAGACTGATAGTGGGATGCGTTGTGTTATGTGATGTTATTCAAATGGCCAGAATGCAAAGAGCCTTTATAAGTACGCTCCTTTCATTGCCCCTTTCCTATCTCTCGATTATTGATAATCATTAATTATGTATCACTTCATGTGGTGTTCGATATCCTGCACAACTTCCATGCAACGTGTTGAGTTGAACCATCCAGGAGTGCTGTATAAATTCTAAAAATCACTCCGATGTGATGCTTGAGACTCTTCTTTAGTAGCAATTGGAATGGAACAACCTTGTATCCAGTCGTCAGTGCATGATTCAGGACAAGAAAGGACTAGGCCTCACCCCTCATATTACAATCTAGTCTTGGACTATCCTCTCTAATGCATCTCGATTTAGTTGCAAGCTCTCAGACCAAAAGGGACTGCTAAGAAGAGCTGCTCGGTACAAGAAAGTCGCACCATTTTATACCTCACGCCCAGAGTAGAGATGCAATCATTTAACGAATCAGGTTCATCCAAATCTTACATTGTCAGACTCCGCAAGGCCATCTAAGCCTTGCGAGAGTGGCGAGGCATCTCATTATTACATAGCACCGCCGAGCAGAAGGATCCAGTGCAAGATCGTTCGAATCTAAGTCCAAGTCCAAGTACAACCTTCAAGCTTCCAAGCTTCATGGGCCGCGGATCAATAGACACCAAAGCCAACAAACACCAAAGCCCAAGTCCCAGTCCCAATCGACAACGACAGACGTCCAAAAGCAGGACATAGATGGACCGCCGAGAGCAGAACATAGAGGGCGGGCGGTAGACAGCATCCAATGCACAAGGTTCGGACTTTTAGTCCAAAACTATTGACGAGAAATAACGATAACGGCAATGAACGACGTCGAATGACGATAGGGACGACTTGGGTGACGGGTGACGAATGTCAAGGACAAGGCCGACGAAGGCAATGAATCACAACAATAGAGTCACGGCAAGGATAACACTGAGGACGACAAAGGGAGACTGAGGATGGGAGACAGGAGACGACGGCGACGAGAGCAAACATCAGGCTTCCCCACCGTTAGGGTTTGAGATAGTAATTAGCGGGAGGCAGGCGAGCAGCAAGGGGAGGCGCGCCGTCCAGAAGGGTCCAGAGGGTCAACAGTTCAACTGCATTCGCCAAGAGAAAAAATTATCAGCTTCGAAATCCCGCCTCTCTTCTGACCCTTGTCTCGCCTCGTTGCGTCTTCACCACACTCACGAAACCCTACTGCACTTCATATCCTCCGGCCGCCCGCTCAGCGCTCAGCGCTGCTCAGCCTGTGGGCCAATTCTCCATCCATCCACTCCCAGCCTCACCGTCCATGCCGTTCCCTCCCTAGTCCCTGCCTTCATTCGCTTCCCCTTCTCTCCCCTTCTCATCCCGTTCTCGTTCTCGTTCCATCCCACTGATCTCGCTCTCTGTCCCCCTGCAGTCCCCACCCATTCGCATTCGCATTCCCCATTCTCCGAACCCAAAATTCCTGCCACGTCCCCGTTCTCACCATCTCCCTCTCTTCATTCTGATTCCCGCCACCTGCTTCTATACTCCCTGCTCCCGCTCCCCGCTCCCGGTGTGAGGCTGGGTGCGAGGAAGTATGACAGCAGAGGGGAGAACACGGAGCTGGGATGCGGGAGGGCGAGGGGAGGGAATGGGAGGGAGGAACCTCATTCATGGGAGCCGCAGGAGGGACGGCGGGGCGTAACACAGGGGTTAGGCATGTGGAGAGTATAGTATGGCCCGGGATGAGCTAGGTCACAGTGGTGCGCAGGAGGGGTGTTAGTGGGTGCTAGAGAATGCTAATGAGTGTGTGCGAGGCGTCTGGCAGGTGAATGAGATCGGGGGATTGCGCATTCGCGTTCGCATTAGGGGCGGGAGACAGGGGACATAAGCAGCAGGGGAACGAGAAGGGTGTCGTTGACGAGACTACGAAGGAGACCCTGTGGAGAACGCGGGGGGCGAGCGCGTCGAGATCTATCGGCTTGTCGTATACGTTGGGAATGGAGGAAGAGAGAGGGACGTACTCGAGTCCCGAGTCCTCGTCGTAGCACTGACCCATTCGTAGCCGAGTGTGCACGAGCGGTGCGTTGTAATCCGTGTCGATATTCTTATTCTCGATGTTGGCAGCAAGCTGGCAGTAGGTACCGGTAGAGGCTTGTAGGTTGTGCGGATGATGCAAGATGCATTGATGTGACTCAGGCTTGAATTTGAAAGGCTACAAAGTCGTCCCATACCGCCTATGGGGTTGAGACTCCGCCATACCCCTGCCTTTCTCCCGCTCTCCACATCTTGCGGCAGCGAACGTGAGCCATTGCCCTCCCTCTCCCTCTCCCTCCAAACGAGCGGCTCTCTTTATTCCTGCGATCGAGAGAACGGGAACAGGCGAACGAACGAATAGTCTGTCGGGTGCGTGTTGGGGGTAGGTACGGATAGGTGGTAGAGGGATAGGTGCGTGGGTGCGAGTGGGTGATACTGGGCGATATTGGGCGGGTGATTAATGACCGTTGGGCGGAGTGACGCCCAAAGCTGGAACGCGAGGGTGGTACGCTGTCTAATACGATCGTGGTTGAACGTTGAATTATCTTCATCGCCTACGCGAACGGACGGTAGTCAGACTAGAGCTAGAGAACAGAGAACGCCCACTTTAGCCGATACTGAATATGGTCTGCTGGATCTGCGAGGTAATTGGCAGGCTCGCTCGTCGCATCGCGATGATAGAGAACAGAGTTAGACGTCCGGCCCAGAAAAAAAATCCGATGAACCAGTGTCATCCGATTCCGTCCGCACTTCACAGTGTAACATGTAACACGTCAGCGACGCGCAATCACCCACCAGCTACCTGCTACATACCTATTCCGCCGTTCATCACCGCCTCTCCCTCATAGATTCAACTCCATCAATCCAGATTTCTAATTTCTAATTGATGCAACGGTCAACCGCTCGGCGCTGGCTCCTGCGCGATACACCGATACATGGGATGGGACTGCAGACGATAGATGATGCTCTAGGAAATACTAATCTAACTGACTCTACTTTGGAGTGTCGACTGACTATGACATGCGCCTTGCGCCTTGTGTCCTACCTCTGGATTCTGGAATGCACACCGGCTCTCGGCTCGTGGCCTCTCCTCGCTGATGATAACGAATCCGCAAAACTGCCTATGTACGCAACATGGATTCTGGATGAACGCCGTTGGCGGCCTCGACTTTCCTCGCCTTCTCACTTTCCGCGGTCTACCTAGCTCAGCGATCGTGGTAGTCCGACAGCACTAGAGAACACCCGTTTCCGCAGATGCTCGATATTGTCTGCCGGATCTGGGGGCTCGTCGCATCGCGATGAGAGAACAGAGTTAGACCAAGCGCTCATCAATGAGAATAGGCGCCGGCACTGCCACCACCATTCGACCTGTCCATCGATTTACTTATCTGCTGCTGCACTTTTCGCTGTGAGGATGTGACTGCATCTTGTATGGCTCGTCTGCTAGATCTATATAAAACTTACCCAAGTGGCTTTCCGCAATTTAAACGCAGGCTGTGGCTGAACATGAGTTCCTTCCTTCGCGTGGCTGACACAAAAGAAAAAACTGACATCGAGGACAGTTTGCAATTATGCTGGTTGGTGGTCGCGCTCGTCTCTGGTATAAATTCGCAACACGGTCCTCCGATTCATACCATCCCATTCCCTCCCCGACTCAGTATCCCACTTTCGGATCCCACCTACTACAATCTTTACATTTCTCAACCATTGACAGCGGATTATAGTCAAGGTACGTTATTCGTCCAACGTGGCTTATCTTTCACTGTGTCATGACTGATGCGTCCTTCGTTCAGCTTATCCAAAGATGAAGACATTCAACACTCTTTTCATCCTCTCCCTCTCCTTCTTCGTCTCCAACATGCTCGCAGAGGCGGTTGCCGTCCCTATTCACGAGGCGAGGGATCTGGAGCAGAGCAACGGCGATTCGTTGGATGATTCTCCCATCAAAGCATTCTTGCTAGACACGGGGTCTACGCAGTCCACCGGGTCATTAGGCCACCTCGGCCCAGGAATACTGGGTTTCAGGTGCGCACTTTCCCCTCAATCAGGGTTATGGACCATCATGACTTCCTGATTTCTACTTATAATTTAGCAACTTAAACAACGACTTATACAAATTCGAAAGTGCCTTGGATATCGTGGATAATGGGAACAAATTCGCATCAGGCTTACCCACGGATTTTATAAAGTTCACGACAAGCGGGACATCTGTAGCGTGAGTCGTGTTATTTCTTTGCGGCATCCTACGAAATCTGCAGCTAACGATCAAATTACAAATCTTGAAAACAAGTGTGGACGCCGCTGATGATACCGAAAACACTGTCAGGTAAGATAGATCGTTAGGAGAGAGGACAGTCCATGCTTACTGGATCTGATCTGATATAGCAACGTTGTCGCACCGCTTTTAAATTAGAGCCGGCGCACCTTCCGACCGACGCGTCGCGATCCTGGAATACTTTTCGAACCTTTCTTCTCCTTTGAATTTCATTTTCTTTTCTTCTGCGCACATACTAGTCTCGCATTCATTCCACCATACGCGTCTTTTCGAATTCATTCCATCATATATACCCAATTCACCGATTATACTTCGTTCCTTTGCCTATTATTTGCCTGTTGTCCCATGATAAATGGATTGAATTTAAACTGCGAGCTACATCGTGAGGGGTATCATCGTGTGGTAGAGTCGGGCTGTATTAAAGCGGGGGTCCATTGACAGTTGGTGTATCTGGACCCAAATGGCATCTATGCGGTCCCTGGCCAGGGACAAATATTGAGATAGTCTCTGCAATTCTCCGTCTCTCGCTGAGTGGCCTGATGGGAATCAATAACTGTTTGTCTTAGCGTTAGTGGAAATGCGCTATAGACGGAGGAGTGGACAACGTCGACGACGGGAAACGTGCGCGACAGGGTTGATGGGAAGAAGTTAGTCCTGGCGTACGGTGGAAAGTTTGCATACGTACGACTGTTATGGGTGAGCGCTCAAGTGTAACCTGTTAGAAATCCCCCGCGCAGCTGATGGCTAGCATTCACGAGAGAGAGAGGGAAAGAAGGTAGGAGTCGGAGGAAACATAGAGACAATTGAGGAGACAAGTGGAACAACTGGCCGGTAAGTGCATTTCGTCCATCCAAGGTTGAGCTGAGTTGATGATCTGTAGAGTAGACGAGTAAAAACCGGGATCGAGGGAGAAATGGGAAGGAGGTCATTATGGATATGTACATGTCTTTACATGTGGTAATTCCTGCCTAGGTCTAGTAAAAGTCTGTCCTGATAACGCACTGTAAGGTACATATTGAAATAAATTGTCCTATGATAGACCAAAAGTCAGTAACAATCCATAAAGTGTCCTGTATTACTTGGCTTTATGCCGAAAGACTAAGATTAAGAAATGAATAGATAAAGTCGCAAACGTTCGTGAGTCGTATATATCTCACAGAGCCGTAGCCTCCGAAGTTGGGCCCGTGCAAGGAGCGGTTGGGGTCACGGAGAATATCCCATTATATCTATCGGGATAATCGCACCCCGCGATAGGAACCACTCCGCCGCTGGTATCTTCGACATCAAACCACCCCTGAACAGCGCTTGTTGCAGAGCTGGGCGCCCCGCTGAACGTCGCCGGAGGCATTGTGAGGATAGGCCCCGTATTGGTATAGGTCGGCATCAACGCGACCGGCACGTCCGCCGACGTGAAGGTAGCTGGGGGCCAGGGAAACTGCGAGGAGGAGCTGGCGGGTATGGACGAGGGTGTACCAGTCTGCCATGGCTGAAATACGCCATCGAAATCGTTGCTGTTGGCATTGATGGAGGCGCAGAACCCAGCTGCGGTGCGTGGGTCTTTGGGTATCCAGCCCTGCTCGAGACCGAGTTGGTAAGACCACAGCGGTGCTTCTACACGCCCGGCCGTTGAAGGAGAAATCTAACAGTTTCATTCAGAATACGATTCAGGCAGACGACGGGCAGTTAAACATACCTTCCACGTCCAAAAGTACCAATCGCCGACGGCGTCAAAAGTGGCCATGATAAAATTCTGGATCCCCGCTTTCATGGTGCTGTTATAGCTCTCCCAAGCATCAAATTCCGGACAGTGCGGGTTCGGCGAGTCTATACCAACGCCTCGTAGGAACAACCCACAATCGTTGGGGGAACCCGCAAACTCTCCAGCGATAGTAACTCCGAAGTTTTGACGACTATAAGATAGAAATTTTAATTACAAAACGGGTAGAATACGCAGGCGGGGAAACTTACCTTTGGTTGCTCCTTGGGCCCCAACTATTGCAAGCCGTAAGAGGCCACTTGCCACCTGGGATACCAGTAGCTGCACCGATGATTCCAATAGGGTCTAATTGAAGGCCCCCGAAGGAGAAATACGGATGCTGATCCAAGATAAGTCGATCCGAACCCTGAAGGAAGTTATTCCAGTCAGACAACGTCTGAAAGCCGTCGTGAATAGAGATATACTAAGGTAAATAAAGATGATTGAGCCAAAGCTACGATCCAAAAGTAAATTTGACTAACCGGTCCCTCTCCCAAACCAGTGATATTTCTAACCATATCGTGCGCCTTGAGATAGAAGCTTGTCAACTGGTCGACGCCTATGCTACTAAACAAGGGCTCATTGACTATCCCAAATATCGGTATAAGGTTTCGATATTCGGGCTGCGAGATGAACTCAGTAAGGATCCGAATGTAGTAGAGCGTCCTTTCCGCATTGGCCAGACCCATATTTCCCTCCAGGAAGTTGATCAAAGGCATGCTGTTGAGATCACCAGTCAATCGGAGGACTACATCATGCAGCAGGAATCTCTCTTACCGCCCAGAATGGTTGAGGCCTACGAAGAATCGGGGTGAGTATGAAAGACAATGCATGACATCAAAATCCTAACCATTTTGTGATCCTGGAACTGCGTGAAGGTCCAGATAGACGCGCAGTCCATACTTCCTAACCCAGCCGAGAACGCGGAGGAAATATCTAGGTGGTCATCAGAGATTGTGTCATACTCAATGCGGGCGCAACCCACTTCCATGACGTCTTTTCGAGGTAAGGTTCACCTTCCCAAGTCTCGATAGCCCAGAACGCGATAGGTATTCGAACCCAATTCAGACCCGCACCTATGTGGAAATAAGCACCATTTGATATCAATTAAGAGGATAATAAATTAAGAGGATAACATACCGGCGATGTCGGCGATGTCCTGTTCCGTCTGGTTTTCGACGTCAATAAAATTGTTCGTTAATACCAGTTTGAGAAGAGGCTCACGATGAAAGTGTTATAGTGGTCCTCCAGTTGCTGCAACCCGCCGTTTGCCGTATCCGCACTCATAGCCTGGCTGAGCGTGTATTCGTCGACCGTGCCAGGGTAGCGCTGGAAAAGGTCTGGTGTAATGAAGGGTTCGAGGACGAAGAGGCCACCAAGGTTGACTCCGAATACATGATCCTTTCCCCACGTCCAAGAAGTGTTCAAAGGCGGCGTCCAGGAATTGGGCTGAGCGTCGTCGCTGAAAGGGTTGGCTGGGTCCTGCACCCCTTAAGTCAAGCGGAAGTAAGTCGACACTTGTATACGATGCTGAAGTTGTTGCAACTCACAGAAACCGCCGAAATTGTTCAGGTAAGTGAATTCAGTCCCGTTCTCGAGTTGGACAACGGACCCGTTGCGGCCAGTAGTCTGTCAAAGATGATTACAGATGAGCTATGCATGACCGAAAAAGTATATAAAGCGACTCACCACAACACCGTTTTGCGACGCAGGGTTATCAACAACACCCCCACCACCCTCATTGCTGACAGACGAGTGATTGTTACGACCGCGGGTGAGGTATACAGGGAGGAAGATGACCAGGAAGAGAACGATAATGATGGGTATCCCAAAAATTATTGCCATACGCAGTCGTCTCCCCTTTTGCCTCCTAGGGGGAGGGGTTTCGCTCAGAACTGGGCGCGAACCATCGTCAAACCCGTGTTTTTCGAGTGAACCCGGCGAGGACGCCGGCGAGACACTTAACGTCGGCGAGGAAGACATGACAGAAGGTAATGAACCCAGTTGAGGTGGAGAGCGCTGGGCAATTTGCGTTCATTTTGTAGTTGAGTGAACGATGACGACGATGCTTCCGCATGGCGATCAAACGGTCATTATGGAGGGTGGGGCTCCATTATCCCATTAAGTTATCCGGCTGGCCGCAACAAGATGATAGATAGTTTGCAAATAGTTTGAGCGAACTTGGCTAGAAGTTCATGATTGGAAGACGAGGATTCCTACTACCAAGTAGTAGCACCTATAGGAGAGCGGATCCGTGGGTGTCACGAGCGTGACGAACGAATAATGTGAATGAGAGAATTGCCTTTCTGAGTCAACTGCACAATCTCTCCTCGCCCCCACAGCATACACGCGACGCTGCACCTCGAAACCAAGAGAGAATGGACAGGCGCTATAACCCAACGTGAAAAGGACACAATTTTAGTGCAAAGTTTCCTATGCCGCTGGCTTCGTTCATCGGTAGACTTGTCATTCTTCTAAGATAATAGATTCTACACGTGCTTCTGTCAAAGTCTTATAATATTAATAAACCCGTTCGCCGCAAATGCAATGTCCTGATGACTGAGAGTGCAATCATTCTTCCCATAAAAGGTTCATTTCATCTGCTATGACATCAACTTTATAAGACCTACCGCACTTTCGATTAGAATTTACATGTTAGATGTCGAACGGCCGTCGAGTACTGAGTACGTACCTAGAGCACGGAGATCATGGGTTGGAAATCAATCAGCCATTCATGGGGTCGCAAATTTGACAGCTCACATTGGGAATTATCTTCACGTTCCATACGGCGGGGCAAGGAATTGTCAACGGATTGAAGTATGGCAGCTCGGGCTCACCCATGGCGGGGATGTCGTATCCCCTGAGCACATCGTGGTACCCTTGGCTTGACCTCTCTGCTCGAATCTATGAGGATAGTTATCGTACCCTTACCGGCAGGCGTGGCTTGGCGCCCTGCTGGGTCTTGGTGCTGAAGCGGTATTTCTACAATCGTCTTGGAACGGCGGACCTAACTCCAATGCGTTGGCGCGGCATTTTGGACAGGTGGATGAGGAAGGGGCCGACTGGAAGCATTGCGAGAGGATTCAAAGTGGCCGCCGAGCGCTGAGGGGGTCGCAGGGCACGGGCTTCGTGTGCTCTGCACCTATGCGTCGTCCGGAATGGCGGGAGTGCGAGGGTAAGGGAACACTATAAACAGAGCGCGTTAGCGCAGCCGAGCGGTTCATGTATGCGGGGGACATCCAGTGCTCGTTTTCTGTGCCAGAAAAACCAAGAAGCCAAGCAAGTGAGTTGGCAGGAGGTGGTAGTACTAGCTAGGAAAGAAAGAACGAATTCAGCACGTTGACGTCCCCGGCATTTCCCGGTCCAGTCTCCGACGAGGACATTGCTGCAGTGCTCCTGGGCAACGTAGGTCAGGCAGGCGAATCCGGTTGTGAAAGTCAGTTATTTAATACCCCTGATAGTGTTTTACAGATTGTATACCTGTAAAAACTTTGCAGCGAGCTCAATGGTGTACGTGCGAAGTTGAAGTATCTATAGATAGCCCGACCTCTGAACTTAGTGCTAGGTGCGTTACGTGGAGTTATGAGCCTCATAGTGAGGGTTGACATCAGTGCCTTTCGTGATATTAAATTATATCCATAATCATGGGGCGAGGAACACTCAGGTAAATAGAAGGAGAGGTGGATATGGGAAGTAAATAAATCTATTACATTTAGACTTTAAAACGCGTTCTTGACGCCTATTTCAATTTACCGGTGCTGGTCGTGAAATCCAAAGTATACATATTATTACCTCAACTCTATGAAGACTGAGTCGTAAGGCATGCATATACATAAATGCGGTGGTGTACAACACCAACCGGGAAACTACATCGATGATTATTATCAACAGAATATGATACCAGACCCTATTTCTATCGAAACTGTCCATGCAACGATAGGTATGGAAGAGTAAGGATACCAGACCCTATTTCTACTGAAATTGTCCGTGCAACGGTAGGTATAGATGAGTGGGATATATAGTAAAAAATGTTCCGTGTGTAATATATGCAACAAATGTCCCTTGTGCAAAGTTCTGAATGAATGTGGGACTGCGTTGTTGCGGGGATTGGAGATGGAGTAAGGATGTACTACAAAGTCCCGAAGCAGAAAAATCAATGAATGTTGCGGACGGGGCCACAAGAAACGTTCGTCACTCTCGCAGCCTCGTCGCCTGTTGCGGAGAGGGCCCTCGAATATAAGGGGGGGATACTAAGAGGAGAAAGGGAGAGCTGGCGGGCAGCTTGTCTGCGCGTGTATAGCAAATATAGTATACTGTCCGCCGACACATCCGACTCGCTATTCAGACAAGTAAGTTGGCCTCAAATCTTCGCTTCATCGTGCATGTTTGGATTGCATCAGATGGTGCGCTGAAAACCAGAATAAAATCCGTCAGCTACGACACGACGTCGACCCGACGTGGTACACAAGGAGAAGGAGGAGGAACTTCCCATTTTATAACCGGTAAAGAATGATTGGTCATTGAAGATGTAGCCACTCACCTTGACGGATGACCATTGCGCCAGTACATTATTAATCCTATCCTGCAATGCCCGATGGCACATGTCGCATGTCACGTCCTCCACGAGCGGACTTAATGCCGATTTCATAACTTGGGTAGATAGATCTGCAACATAATGAACATCGAGAGTCAAAAATTAATTTCTGCTCAGTCTTACCTGCCTCAGTATCCCAGGCTAGATATGCGCTGACGAGCGCCCACGCACGGGTGAGTCTGCGCTGGTCCTGAAAAGTACACTCCGTCGTAGTGGGATGCGGATGCGGAGGATGCAGAAGAATTGATTTGAGAGAATCGATCCGTTCGCTGTGAAGAAAGAATAGCTTCTTCAAGTAAACAGCGCCAATGCGCTCCGCCATCTTATCCGTGATGGTTGCGAGATCAGACAAGAGATGCGATGAGGAGCAAACTGCCAGTGGATCGATATGATGAAAGGCGCCAAGGGCGTATAACTCGAGCGGTTTGAGTGCGGCGTATGATAGGAGGAGCTTGTATACGGGCGTGTATGGGCGTATAAGACGTTCCGGCGATATCTGGTAACTCGGCATGCGATCCACAGCTGCGATTAGTGTATTGAAGCTGGGGAACTGCGCTGCGGGCGACATTCCATAAAGGGCGTGCAATATGACGTTCAGCTCGTCGGATGGTGCATCCAGCTGGACCAAGGTCTCGCGAAACGCCAGGTTCGTGAGGGAGGATCGGGGGTTGAACCCGGGCTGCTGAAAGACGCTGGGAAAGGTTTTGACGAGGGTGGGACAATGCACGTAAAAAAGTACACCGTCGGACGAGGAAAGGACGGTATCGGGCGGGGGTTGGCCTGCGGGATGAAAGACTGTAGAGACAGTGACTGTGTCGTTATTTTCCGAAGATTGCGGAGATGGGGAGTCGATGGACAGTGCAGGGGTAGTTGCAGTCGGGTCTCCAAGAGAGACAGGAGGAGAAACGGAATGCTAGATATCAGTTAAACGACTGACGATACGATTAGGTCACAAGTGAGTACTAACGTCAGGTGTCGGCGTTTGCGTATATGTCCCGAGAGTGGGGCAGATTGGGATTGGCGTGTTGGATACACAGTGTTCGTAGGGAGGATCATAGCGAGGGTCATAGCTAGGTTCTCGAAATATCAATTCCTGAGAGTCTAGGCTGAGAAAAGGTGGGGACATGGACACGGCAGGAAATTGCTTGGAATAGTAAAGATCGTCGTAAGGGTATCGAGGAGGACGCTGTGGGAGATCCATTTTGGGGGTATATTGGAAGGCGCAGAAGAATAGGAACAGAGTAGGAAGTTTCTTAAAAGAGATAATAACAGGAGATTACCACCCAATTGGGCAGGGAAACTTTGACGGAACCGTAACTTACCGGCATAGGTATCATGCTACGGCTTTCACTCCATCCCACTCGTTACATAGCAGGTCAATGAGTAACTTGTACTTGAAATTGCTCTATGCATCGCCATTGGTTCTCTCCACCGCCCAAGATCGTCCGAACGAAAGTTTGAAGGCCTCTATTATATTCAGTGCGCAAAAGATCGCAAGGTCGCAGATAGACGTACTTCCTTCAACATTAGACAGCGTCACCTAACGCGTCATTGACATAGCCGGACGGATATAGAACGTGAAAACGTCTGAAAGCGTCCACATTTAAAGCGCGAAGACAGTTGGTGGGAAGTGAAGTGATATACCTCGTCATCGTTATCGGGAGTCACGCGTAGGACGAACATAGCGTGGAGTAACGAGTTCCACATTCAAAGTTGAATTGAGCAAGCCAGTGAAGAGAATAATTCAGGCCGTACGTGGGGCCGCACTCGCGCGTTGTATGGTTGTGATGATGGAGCAAGAGAGAGAGATACGGGCTGATACGGGTGTAGGAATCAGGCCCGCCGCCGAGACATCCGAAATCAGACCGGCCCGGTCTTTTTCCCAAAACCATGGTACAGCTACTTGAGAACTGGGAAACACCCACGAATCCACTGATAAGAGTGGGTTAATAATAATAAGTAAGTCCAAGCGTCGATTGCACTGCCCTCTGAGCTGTAGGAGTCATCACATTCTCAGGCTGTCACCCCAGCGCAGAAAAAATCTAGGCTCGTTCTGCAGAAAAGCTACCATATATCAGGTACTATACTTATGTCAGTCCGGTTAAATTTCGGTGGGCGCTTAATATTTAATTCATCTCAAGAGTAAGCCGTATCGCTCGAGATACAAGTACAAGCGTATATGTGCATTAAATGTTCGCAGAGATCATTGATTGTCCTGGACAGTATGTCTATTGAATGCGATACAAGCCGATCCTACAATTTGCTCACAAATTGTAATGTATGGTATATATATTGGGAGAATTTAGAGAATGATGACGGCTCCAGCCAAGCTGCTAAGCATGACGGTAGTGATGCCAACGAGGAGTGGAGTTTGGACACGGAACGAAGAGTAGCCCGCGTTGGCAGCCTGAGTCGCAGATTCTCCAGCACTTCCAGCAGCGGCGGTGGCCACAGTGAAGACAGAGCCGAATTTCGAGGTAGCGACACCGGCTCCTGAGGTAGCGAGCGTAAAGCCTTCGCCACCTATGCTGGTGACAAGGGTGACCGCCTGGCCTCCAATCGCTATAATTGGGAGTGTGCATGAGATGCGTAGCTTCTGAGCATGTATACGGTAGAGCTTACAAGTTACTGTTTTGAAAACACCAGGTGCGATGCTGGTGGCATCTGAGAAGACGCTGCCTCCTCCGGCGGTGACCTGAGTGAAGACGGAAGCAGCTGCGTGAAGAAAGTGTTAATCACGATGATCACAAAGTGCGATGAAAGCTGCAACGTACCTCCACTAGTGACCACAGAAATCACGCTGTCAACTAATAGATATCGAAAGAAAAAGTCAGTGGGTATTAGACATAGCGGGCGAAGATAACGCACTTTGACGCGCGTCGAGGCGGCGTTCTACTTCAGGGACAGTAGGGGTGGGAAATGGGTTGGGCGATGCCTGCACGACAGCGGCGAGAAGGGCAAAGAAAGCAGCGACGAAGACTTTTTGGAACATGGTGGAGTGAGCGAGGGGGGTTGGGAAATGGACGAGGAAAACGAGGAACACTTATAGGCAGGGTACCCTTTGGACCTGATCGGCGGAAGATTCCGAGCATCGAGCTCTGATGACGTCATGGTACTCTGACTCTCAACAGACCGTCATCACTCCTCCGTCCTTGCCTCAGGTTTCGGCCAAATACGAGCGCATTATCGCCGGTGATATTGAGTAGCTGCACATTGGTACGTACGCCACTGCTCCTCCTTAACTTTTACACACAACGCGCGAACGCGTCATGGACGTACTACTCCGATATTACGTGAGCTTTGATGTATATTGAATATTGAATATTGATGCATGATGAGTCGATCAATCACTTCATATGGACGGGCGATTGCGCTTCCGCAGCTCACACACAGCAGCACACAGCTTTCACCAACTGGATGACGACGCAGCCAAAGTTGCTGTTGTTAGTTCACCGTCATCGTCAGTCATCGGCATTGAAATATTGGCGACCAGCACCTGGGTCAAATTTATATATTGCAGGGATATCTCTGGGACTTGGAGGATGCGTAGCGCGAGGGCCTTGGTAGCTCGTGAAGGTGAGCACTCTCCCGCCAGACGATTTGAGCTCATGCCTGGGCTCGTTATCTGTTCTTTATTCACACTCGGTCTCCTTTCCGCAGTATCTTCATTCTCTGCTCCGCAATACCGTCCACCCTTTCCCCCCGGGCCCCATCTCACTCTGCCCTGCCTACTTATTACCGTGTTTCTTCTTCCCTCGTGTTATCCTTCTGCTGCGTATCTCGGCTTGTCAACAAATCTAAACATTCAGGTTGTAGATTGGCGCCTTTTGGTGTGGATGTTTGAAGAACTGAATAATTGGCAGGCTCAACGCCAAAAGTAGACCGCACCTCGGTCAGACTGCACCTGGTGACCCTCTGCATTGTAGTACTCTTGAGGTCTCTGTAGTTCCTCCGACACATTACTGTCTTCTCCTGGGTTCTTTATTCCTTGAAGCTCCTCGAGAACACGCAACTTTCTTATCGTACTTGTTGCGACTCGGAAATCCTTGTCGAAGAACATGCTAACGATGCCAGTTTCTCTACTTGGCGGTGCTGTACACGGGTCCAAAAAGATTGGTGACCTAGGTATACAGTGGTACATGGACCATGGGCGATTCTCCATTCAACTCCGCGCGTCTTCAGTAAATCCCGACTAGATCGACCGGTCAAGATAGGGGCAGTATGAGCATTGACATGTTGGAGTGCGAGAGTATCGATGCCTCGCCTCATCTCGCTCCCCATTTGCGAAGCAAGAGCAAAGCCAGTTGAACAAGCTCGAATTACTGCCTACATCTCCCTGCAAATCAATTGGGATGCTGAACACTCATCTGGGATTATCAGGACATCCAGAGTATCGGCGAGGGTTGGAAGGAGAGCGCCAAATGAGAAAGGACGTTCTGACTCGGAGCTCCATTGCGATGAAGGTCCGCGAAGAACCTTGAAGTTGTTCGAAGCTTGCTACATAATGCTACTCACTAAGTATGGTCATTCAATATAGCGACGTGACGTGTCCTTCATTCCAATCATCTATGCTATTCTCCTGCTTGCAGGCAGTGAGGCAACTCAGGCGTTTAAGATCAAGACATTGTACGTGCCTGTTTTCACCATGGTATCGTCGATGGGCTAGCTTACAGTTCTGCTCTACACTAGCAAAAAAGCCGTCGTCTGCGAGCCCCTCTTAATTTCCTGGTCTGGAGGAACTCGTATGTCGTCTATTTGGAATAGTATTACTACTAATGCAGCTTGCTTTATCTGGTTCTTCCAGTGACCTACTCAGCGGTATTATGCTTAGTTATATAAAATGCTGTCAATTGTTCGCTTTTGACTTTCGGTATTTTTCCCTCTCACAGAGCCTGTGTGTCCGATCCAATCAGCTATTTATCTCGTGTGTTATGTCTCATCTAGCCTTTCGTTCACAGCCTCTGTTCTGAGAAAGGGACTCCCCCTTCTCCCGTGTTTCTGGATTTTGGACGGCTCGCTGGACATAATTTAACTTGGGTCGCGAACGCGACTATTGGTATGTTGGTAGATTTCAAGTTTTACAGACTCGGAGGTCCTTATCCCAACACACAAACACTACTCTTTGGTTCAACTTGATTGATGCTACCGGCAGTATTGCTCAGTCGCCTGAGTTGGACATTATTCATTCTGGCAGTAAGCATTAACATAAATAATACGAAATAAAATGAATTCTGATGCGGTAGAAACAGGGGATACCTCTTGCTTGGTGCTGCCGATTACTACCTGCACCAAACCTGCGCATTCACACCCTACACTAGGGTCTACCTAGTACCTGGGTCTTCGTGAAGTCATAAGAAACAGCTGGCGTAACTTATAGAGCATGGATCCACTTTCTGATCCTATGTCCAATGATGTTGTCCTCCATCCCTTGTTGAATATTGCTGTAAATTATCCTGTGATCTGTGATCCCAATGTGGCATCAGTGCCGTTTGACCAGCCATCCTCGTGCTCAATCGTCGACACCGTACGCCTTGTGCTGCGCTCTCGGTGCTCTAAATGTCTTCCCTACCTCAAGAATCCAAGGTTATTTCCCTTTCAATTCGTCACTTCCCCTAACTTGACAATATTTATCTAGCATTCGTTCAAGTTGATGTTGACGACACGTGCCGATAACCGGCGGTTTGCTGAATGTTCGGGATCGCCTTCCGCCGTGCATGGGCTAATAACTTAAGTCAAGCGCCGTGTGCAAGTCCCTCGGGTCCTGCTGGCGCCTACGCACTCCGCGGAATACTAGGACGAAGGACGGCGGATGTACCCAATTATGGTGCGTGGGAAAGCGGAAGCGTTCTTCTTCAGTAACAATCGAATCAACCGGCGTGACGCGTTGACGCTCGTCTAAAGGATTCATGGAACCGGGCAGTTAATCTGCCTGTCGATGTGAGTTGTAAGTATGGTATCTCGGATCACCGAGAGTCTCTGGGAAAGTATAGCTAAGGTATAGTACAATGCAGAGAAATAAGTGAAAGATTGAGCTTAAAGCTTGTATGGCACATGGGTGCAAAAACATGCAGAATCCAAAAAATAAACTCTGGTTCTTCGGTTGGCGGCGGTTGGGAATTGCATTCACTATTAATAAAAGACACGTCAAACTAACTAGCTTTTATCCACCCCCAGTCAGTAGCTCCTCGAGACGAATAAATAACAACAGCAACAGGTGCCAAGTTGGTGTCAATGCCATCAGACGCTACAACAGGACCACTCTCAGACTTGCCCGACCAGAAACGGTCGGCACATCTGATCGCTGGCGCGTAAGTCATCTCATCCAGATCCTCGATGCAAGTCCTCATTCACCGTCCTACAGAGCCGCAGGGCTAGCCTCTACCGCGTTGACTTCTCCGCTCGACGTGTTGAAAACTCGATTCCAGTCGTCCATGATCCAGAGACATCTTCCCCCCCAGCCCATCCCAGCTTCATTCCTGGCTGTGTGGTCGCGCCATGCCCTCCAGACTACCAGCGTCATGCGCAACATCTACCATGTCGAAGGTTGGCGTGGCCTCTTCCGTGGCCTCGGACCAAGTCTCTCGGGGGTGGTTCCCTCGATGGCACTCAAATTCTATGTCTATGGCAACTGTAAGCGTCTTGGGGCGAAAATGCTAGACTGCGAAGAGGACACAGCGTTGGTTCACGCGCAGGCTGCTGTTGCAGCGTCAATAACGGTTTCGACGGTGATGAACCCAGTCTTTCTCATCAAGACAAGGCTGCAGCTCGACGTTCGGACAGAAGGGACTGACATTACGGCTCAACGGTACGCAGGCAGTCTCAACTGCATCCGGAGAATCCTCCAACAGGAGGGCATCCGTGGTCTGTACAGAGGCCTGGGCGCAAGTTATCTAGGCACGGTTGAGACGGTGTTCCATCTGGTTCTCTACAAACAGCTGAAGCAGTTATTTCGCCCATTGCCGACTGGGCCCAACGCGCAGGGCGACGTGACCTGGAGTCATGCAGTGAAGAGTTGGGTTGGCACTGGCGGAGCTGCGGGATCTGCAAAGCTAGCAGCGGTTTTGGTAACGTACCCCCACGAGGTCTGCCAGCTTCCCTTCCCTTCTACCCATCTTCTCTTGTCTAATATAACTGCAGGTGCTGAGGACGAGGCTACGACAAGCCCCGACAGAGAGTGGGATCTGCAAATATGTTGGCCTTGTGCAGTGTTTCCGATTGGTAAGGGCGGAGGAGGGCTTAGCGGGGCTGTATGGTGGCATGACGCCGCATCTGATGCGCTCCATTCCGTCAGCTATCATTACATTTGGAGTGTATGAGTACGTGCTGAGCCTTCTCAGTCATGATGTACGGTGTTGAGGTAGGAGATAGGTCTACATAGTTATAGTAGCTGGAATAACACTCAAGAGATATTGTGACGGATCTGCCTGGCGAGGTGACTTACAGTGACTGGACTACCAGGGTACAAAGCAACAACGTAGCGTGAAGCACACTAAACGGGACGGCTACAGTGTAGCGTGTGACACGCTCCCGCGGGACCCCGCGGGAGCCTCTTATTAATAGTATTAGTACTGATAGTAGCATTAGTATTAGACTAATAGTGATTGTAGTATAATAAATGTATGGTTTGGGGTGCGGCAGCATGAATTGCGGCAGCTTGTAGGGGCATGCGGCGGCATACTGATGTGCAGGACAGAGCAGCAGTAAATGGGGTACCATCTGGCGGCTGTTTGTAAATGCCCTGGGCTGGTCGGGAGCAACCAGCGCACCTAGCGTAGCCACTCTTGGTGTCGGCTGGGGGTGGGTGGGAGCAACTGGCGGCTTCTATTTGTGCAGGGGAATAATGATTGCGGCTACTGGGGCAGCTGCACATGGGTGCCTACTGGTGAGCGGGCGCAAATGCCATGTGTATAGCGGCTTCTGGATATGCGGGGGAATAATTATTGCAGCTCCTGTAGCGGCTGTGGACGGGCGGCTCCTGCAGTGGCTGCACATGGGCGGCTCCTGCGGCGGCCGCGCATGGGCGCCTACTGGTGAGCGGGCGCAAATACCGTGCATGTAGCAGCATCGGGATCCGCGCAGGAATAATTATTGCGGCTCCTGTAGTGGCTGCACACAGGCGGCTCCTGCGGCGGCCGCGCATGGGCGGCTACTGGTGAGCGGGCACAAATACCGTGCATGTAGCGGCATCGGGATATGCACAGGAATAATTATTGCGGCTCCTGCAGCGGCTGCGCATGGGCGGCTACTGGGGTGGCTGTGCATGGGCGGCTCCTGTGGTGGCCGCGCATGGGCGCCTATTGTTGAGCGGGCGCAAATACCGTGCATGTAGCGGCATCGGGATCCGCGCAGGAATAATTATTGCGGCTCCTGCGGCGGCTGCACACAGGCGGCTCCTGTGGCGACCGCGCATGGGCGCCTATTGTTGAGCGGGCGCAAATACCGTGCATGTAGCGGCATCGGGATCCGCGCAGGAATAATTATTGCGGCTTCTGTAGCAGCTACGCACGGGCGGCTCCTGCAGTGGCTGCGCATAGGCGGCTATGGCAGCAGCCGCGCATGGGCGGCTACTGGTGAGCGGGCATGCATACCGTGCATGTAGCGGCATAGGGATCTGCGGGGGAATAATTATTGCGGCTCCTGCGGTGGCTGCACACAGGCGGCTCCTGCGGCGGCCGCGCATGGGCGGCTACTGGTGAGCGGGCGCAAATACCATGCATGTAGCGGCATCAGGATCCGCGCAGAAATAATTATTGCAGCTTCTGTAGCGGCTACGCACGGGCGGCTCCTGCAGTGGCTGCGCATGGGCGGCTACTGGTGAGCGGGCATGAATACCGTGCATGTAGCGGCATCGGGATCCACGCAGGAATAATTATTGCAGCTCCTGTAGTGGCTGTGCACGGGCGGCTCCTGCAGCGGCTGCACACAGGCGGCTCCTGCAGTGGCTGCGCATGGGCGGCTACTGGTGAGCGGGCATGAATACCGTGCATGTAGCGGCATCGGGATCTGCGGGGGAATAATTATTGCGGCTTCTGTAGCAGCTACGCACGGGCGGCTCCTGCGGTGGCTGCACACACGCGGCTCCTGTGGCGGCCGCGCATGGGCGCCTATTGGTGAGCAGCCACAAATACAGTGCATGTAGCGGCATCGGGATCCGCGCAGGAATAATTATTGCGGCTCCTGTAGTGGCTACGCATGGGCGGCTCCTGCGGTGGCTACGCATGGGCGGCTACTGGTGAGTGGGTGTAAATACCGTGCATGTAGCGGCATCGGGATCTGCGGGGCAATAATTATTACAGCTCCTGTAATGGCTGCGCATGGGCAGCTATGGCTGCAGCTGTGCATGGGTGGCTAATGTGGTGGCCACGCATGGGTGGCTGCTGGTTAGCAGCTGCAAATACTGTGCATGTAGCAGCATTGGGATCTGCAGGTGAATAATTGTTATGGCTCCTGTGGCGGCTATGCACAGGCAGCTATTGGGGTGGCCGCACACAGGTGCCTACTGGTGAGTGGGCACAAATACTGTGTAGCAGCTTCTGAGTGTTCTGGTGCACAAGTATATGTTGACATTTCACATAGACTGGTGAGGTGTCTAAAAGTACCATTTACACAGTAACACTGTTTTCTATTGTAATTGGCCATTCTATTGAGCACTGTGTCTAATTTCATAGAGGGCACTGTACTCTACTATGCTATGCTTATAATTTGACCATGCTGAATGCAACATGTCTGTACTAACTGACCACCATAGCAGAAAAGCATCTGTAATTATGGTAATGTGCATATTATAATGGAATCACAACCAATTTGCAGTATGCAACTACAATAGGTGTATTATTGGTGTGCTCAAACATTGAGGCCAATACTCATGAACAGCCAACTGGTGAATAATGTGAAGGTGCTACTAGCAGGTGTGGCATATGCATTGACATACCCTAACTAATGAAAAGAGGCAACAATGTGAATGTTAATTATTTATGCACACCAGGAGATGCCACAAAATGGTAGGCACAATAGCAATTCCTGCATGCGAAGAGATGCTGCTATAGGCACAAACAAAAGCTGCTACATGCACAGTATTTGCGCCTGCTCACCAGGAGGCACCCATGCGCGGCCGCCGCAGGAGCCGCCCATGCGCAGCCACTGCAGGAGCCGCCCGTCCGCAGCCGCTACAGGAGCCGCAATAATTATTCCCCCGCATATCCAGAAGCCGCTATACACACGGCATTTGCGCCCGCTCACCAGTAGGCACCCATGTGCAGCCGCCCCAGTAGCCGCAATCATTATTCCCCTGCACAAATAGAAGCCGCCAGTTGCTCCCACCCACCCCCAGCCGACACCAAGAGTGGCTACGCTAGGTGCGCTGGTTGCTCCCGACCAGCCCAGGGCATTTACAAACAGCCGCCAGATGGTACCCCATTTACTGCCGCTCTGTCCTGCACATCAGTATGCCGCCGCATGCCCCTACAAGCTGCCGAAATTCATGCTGCCGCACCCCAAACCATACATTTATTATACTACAATTACTATTAGTCTAATACTAATGCTACTATCAGTACTAATACTATTAATAAGAGGCTCCCGCGGGGTCCCGCGGGAGCGTGTCACACGCTACACTGTAGCCGTCCCGTTTAGCGTGCTTCACGCTACGTTGTTGTTTAGGAATGTGGGACTACAGGACTATTCAAAAGTGATAGCGCGGGGTACGACTAAGACGACAAAACCACTTCTTTATTTGTGCTGGACAAGAGAGCAATTCAACACACTGCAGCGGTTTTCAATTAAATATACAACAGGGCGACTAAGGAATCATCATTCCATGACCATGCTTCGCAAAGCTCGTGTATTGCGAGGAGGCTCTAGGCCGTGTAATAAGTATGGGTGTTTACTCTATTATTGCGACCGAAAAGCCATTGGTTTTTGGCCTGGAAAATAGGAACCCAGATGTATCTGACGGCAAAGATTACTTCGAAATTCCAGCGGACGAATTAGCAATTTTACAAGGCATGCAAACGATCAGTCTATATTTGTAGGTAATTTTAGTATGAGTGCAATAAAATTGCTATGGTTAGATAAGAAGTCTTTCCGCCCGTGGGTGTGTAGAAAGTATCTGTTCAGAGCATGCCCGCCAGTGTGCGAGACAGTACTATATACCTCGCACCCTCTCCCATTCCAGCCGAGGCTTTATACACACGTAAAGCGCGCACGAAATGATACCTCTCCATTCTCATGCGCTGAGTATCAATAGTGATATTCTCTCGGTCCTGCGCGCCCCTTGCGTACTTGCCTCCTTAACAGATCAACAGGAACCATGTAGACTCACCGGTGACGCGTTCCTACGTCTAAGTGTGCAACCCTCGGGATTCATTCTTCATTCTCCTGTGTCCCATCCGCTCTCCCGTTTATCATAGAGCATTCTCCATGCCAAACCCAACACACGGTATATTGAACTTTGAAAATGCAGCCGAATTGGAGGTGGTATATAAGCCGGGAAGTCGAGCGCGATCATTATGCCCATCCTGTGCCCGCACATCGAATTTGACTATGCGTGCTAAAGTGTGCTGGCCGCCCAGCACTCCCCGCCCTCAGCCTCTTACATATCGACGCACAACCTCCAACAACGCCCTCGTCGCCTTCGGATCGTCAAAAATCACCGCGTGATCCAGCCACGGGTTGAAGAGCACCTCCAACAACCCGCCGCTCCGAGTCTCATCAGGTCCTCCGAGGCCAGGGTCTGAATCCGAATCAACAAGCCTCTGAACCTCCTGCTCATCTCCAGCGACCAATTCGCCCCCCTCCAGGTGCCCCACCCAATGGTCCCTCTGCTCAGGCTCACGCGTGATATACTCTCGGATAGCCTCACATGGCACAACCTGGTCCCTCCCCGCAAGCATCACCGCGAGGTTCCTGGGAGGTGCACTTGTGGGTTGACTCTTATCGTCTCCCGCGACAAACGCGATTAGATCCTCGCGCCACAGGCCGCCCTCCGCCCAGAAGAATGTGCGAAAGAGCGTGCACGCGACGTCTGCATCGCGGCTGGCGAAATACCATAGCTGCCAAGCCGCCGCAGACGAGTTCCACCACGAGGCGCCGTTTTCACTCCGAGAGCCGTTCCAGGGTTTCGATGGGAAATAGGGAGATGCCGCATTGGTTAATGTCCTCTTCAGAGTCGCAACGACGCCAGACGCGCGGTTGGGAGCAGGAGGAGGAGGCGGGACTGTCGATGGGTGGCGGTAGAGGAAGTTATGCGCCACTGCCGGGTTAGACAACAGGATCGGGATCGGGTCGACCAAGATGAGATGGGCTACTTTCGCGGAGAGAGACTTGGCAGCGGTCGATTGGGCGATGGTGGAGCTGGTGACTGAGTCGAGAGACGATGCGACGCAAGCACGGAGGATCCAACTTGCGATTAAGGTGCCGTATGAGTGGGATACCAGCACGACGCGTTCCCAGCCTGCGTTCACTGCATCGGGGTGGTGTAAATTATCGAGAAGTGGACTGTGAGTACTGGAAATGCTATCAATCCCTTTGTGCTGGTTTTCTTGGTCCTGTAGCGATTCTAGAAGGCTGTTCAGAGACACGAGCATTTCCTCTCGGGAAGGCACTGATCGCGGCGTCATGTGCATGCATATAGACATCATTTCCGGGAGGACAATGCCCACGTCGGAATCCGCCCCCGAGACGATAGAGCGGAAGAAAGGCACATACGGGAAAAGCCCAATCTGGTTTTTTTAATGTGAGTAAGACAGAAGAGCGAGCAGCGTTTGCAGATAACCTACTCCGATTCCGTGTAGGAAAACAATGGGGTGCTTTGACGTCGAGGTGTGAGGTCGGTACCAGTATGGGGTGAGAACGCCAGGCGGCGCAGGCCGGGAGAGAAGGTAAGGAATGGGCCTAGGAGGAAAGGTGCGTCTCCATTGCCTGTCGGGGGGGTTATAATGTTTGAAACCAAGGAAAGCCAAGGATATGGAGGTAAATGAGTCAACAAGCAAGACTATCTAGATAGCAGGCGCCTAATTAGCATACGCAGAAACGAAGAGTGACTTTGTTACTCACCATGTACCAAATCAACGGCCGATGCAACATCACGACGGGGTCTATTGTAATCCTCATGCTGTGCAGTTCATCCTTATATGAACGACCTTCTACAAGAGACACATTGTGATATTTCTCTATTTGTCGCACATATCCCTCGAGTTCCTCCTCGTACTCCTTTAGATCGATTTCCTCCCTGGTAGACGAGAATAGCGCCCAGAGCAACCAATCGATGACGTCGTCCTTCTGTGGAGGAGCACGCGTTGGTAGAAACCAGCCTTTCGGATAGATGAATTCAGGAGATGTTAAGGTCTTCTCCGCGGCCATGCATCTTTGGAAAATGAATTGTCGTTGTTCGAATGTGAGTGGTGGAGGTCTGCATCTAGGCGGCTAATAACCGTTAGATACGGCTCCGGGAGCCCGATGAAAACAGGAAATTAACTCACTGACTGAAGTCGCGATTTTCGAGGAAGATATACAAGGAGATAGAACGCGGCCTCTGTGGCAGCAAGTAGTGCGATAGGGAGGTAAAACCAACGTCGCCATATTGCACAACATGCTAGGTATCCGATGCTAGCTGGAGCGACTGCACGTAATGCTCCGATTCCTAGTTGAATAACGATATAGTCAAGGCGACTATTTCCAATCATGAGGGATGTTCTGCAAGCAGAGATAAGGAAGAGGTGTAAGTGGCATGTTTTAGTCAATTGTTCGACGATGACGACGTACTGGAGTAAGCCGCGCGCTTTCTTGGTGCCGACCGGCAAACCGGCATATCGAAACCAAAACGAGGAAACAGGCAGATACTGTAAGTCTGTAACACGCACACAGATAGACAGTGGTGGGTGTTTGTGCACTTGAAACGAGCTCGAATCGAGCTGGGGCATGTCATAGCATACAACCATAGCCATCCTCATGACGTGTTCAAAAGCAGCGAGGCACCGTGACCCTCAAGGGATGGACGGATGGACGAGGAGGTCGTACATGCTGTGTGCGCAAAATCGGTTCTCACCTATCCTCAACCTCTCCTCAAGCATCCATTTTCCAACTTCCGTCATGACCGCGCATAACTTCCCTAGCCGCCCCAAATTGATCATTCGTACTATCCAGCCTCCATGCTCCATTTCCATCCCGCCTGTATGGCTCTCCTTAGTGGAGCTGCGCGCATCCTCTCCCCATCCATCACTGACAGCCAATCTGTCCACACAAAACCCAACATACAATGAGTAATGAAGACTCTCTATGAAGGGTGCAGCTGGATTGGATGAACCACTCTGGAGTAAGAGACCGCTGAGTGGAAATGAGGGTGGATAGTGCAGCGAAAGAGAATGCCAAGGAAGCACGACAGAGAACATAGCAGACCGAGATGGTCGCATCAGTAAGCACGTCTCCTAGTCCCTTTCTGCCCTTGCAGTAATGAACTTATGAAGCACCCAGTGCACAGATGCAGTGTGATACGCGTGGAGTGCGGAGAAAGTCGCTAAAGAAGAGCGAAGGAAGAAGGAACGGGAGAAAGATTGAAATGTGAACAGACCATAGTATTTGCCGTCCTCCTGCTCGATCTCCACGTCCTCCTCATCGTCGTCAGTCCTCCATGACGTCCAGCCTCCGCCTTTGTTCCATCCATCAGAAATATTCATCCGGGCGAAGCGGTGGCGGAAGTCGATGGCACGAGCGGTGTGCGGGCTACGTGGATTGCTGGACTCTAGCAATAACGCGGACGGGGAGAATCATCAGAGTACAAGGCCAACCGTCCAGTTGATAGACACGACAAGGACAGGACATGCAGTGATGCACTAGCATTTGAGTCGGAGCAGGAGCATGAAGGGAGCGAGCGTGACGAGGCACGGTGCCGCGTGCGCCGAAGTCACTTTAATGGCTCGAGATACAAGTACGAACACCAGCGTCTTTTAGCTAATAATTGTTTCTGGGAGAGTCTTTTGTAAATGCGTTTAGAGCTGTGATATGCAGTTAAAAATTATATTTTAATGACGTCTTGTTTGTCCAAACAGCGAAGTACTACTGAGGAGTCTTCCAACGCTCTGAGTTTGAACCCGGCTGCTCGGCGTCTTCAGGGCGACTTGATAACGAACGGTGGAGGAAAAGGGAATTGCAACTCCTCTTTTCACCTTCGGCGCGTGGTATAATACAGAGGGAGATTATCCACTCTTTAGTACTCAGCGTTGAATAAAATGTCGATCTTCCTCGTTCCGTAGGCGCATATTTTAGTAGCAAAGACGACCATTTCTAATCGACTCTAAATGCAAAATACAATTGACAGATTGACAGATTGTTCACGTTTCCGGTTTTTTATATAATCGCCGATAGGTTCAGTCCACTATTTCGAACGAACAATGACTCTAGGCATCTCATCCGAGTCCATAGAATCTACAGACATCCTACCATCCATCAAGACCGCAGAATTACTCGCAGCTCTAAAAGTCGATACTTCACACGAGACAACATCGTTCCCAAACGATGACGCAGTCACCATATGGCGCTTTCTGGAATTAAGTGTGGCCATCCAGGAGTTAGCGTACACTACAACCGGTCCATGTTAGTCGACCCAACGACTGAATAATACACTTTATTTACTCACTTTTTCCAATGACCTGAGCAATTGTTATGGAGTAGAGGTCGTTTGGGCGCGTATAGACCTATCATTGAAGCACTGGATCAAAATCACTAGAAAATAAGAAAAAGATCACTAACAAAAACCAAGGCTATCAAGTTGAATATACTGCAAGAAGGGTCATCAATTATTATCCCATTCATCCTCAATATTATAAATTTGGCTGACCTGGTCAATAATCCGTTATTCACTGTATAGATTATCAACCTATCAATCATTTTATCCGTTCTTACCCTCATAAGTCCACATGCTGATATCTCATTGACGCTAATCTTCACATACAGTTTTGATCCAGTGCGTGCCCTAAGTAGGTAATAACCCAGTGTGCCAGCGATGAGAAAATCGATGATGACACACAACACCAGGATGACCTTCGCGAGATCCTAATACGAGAACAAGATAATCTAGTCAGCATTTAGTTGCCGGGGGAGATTATTCAAAAGGTACATCTATTCTGCCGGCAAGACTTGATAGTGAATGGTTTTGAAAACTAGATAGCGTCAGCAAATCAAGAACGTGGGGCATTCTAAAGCAGCACTCACAAAGCGGCTGTAAGCACTGTGGTAAAGAATAGTTTAATAAGTGACAGCAAACAGAGGTTTCTTAAAGTAAAGGAACGTACTCCATTCGAGCGCTAAGTATTGCATGTAAATTGAACAGTGTTAGATCGTCTAGGCACAGTAGCTTGAAATTGATGCACCAAAGTTTCCGAATGATAATGCTGTCTAGGTCGCATTGATTACCATAATGAAATTAAAAGGTATGCATAGTTTTCAACGGCAACTCACTATAACTATAGGAATAGGTAATTTTCGTCCAGAAACTAAATCGATGTGTGTCAATGAAGGAAATATTATTCATAGTTGTTTTTCTGTACGGACCGTAGTATATTCGCATCGCGTAAAATGTATGGACGACGAGCACGATTGAGCCCTAGAAAAGATTGCATTTGAAGGAGCAGGGAGGAATGCCAAAGCAGATATTCTTACCGTTATTCCAAATAAAACCTTTTTTTTAAGTCAGCGATGCATTTTCGGTGATGGAGCAGGAATGACAATGCGTACATTTAGCGACCAAATAGATTTCAGGTTCTTCGATGCATTGAAGAAGTTACTGATCAGGAAAACATAAACGATATGCATGCTGAATGCGCCGTGCACGAGCTCCAAAACTCTGCACCAGTAAATCAGTCTGCAAAGATAATAAAGCGAGCAACGCACAGTAGAACAGAAACCTGCAGAATTCAGCTTAAATAAGTACTATTGTCTAGATTAAAATTAAAATTTTTGTCGCACCATTAGCTTGATGAAGACATTGTCTCTGTAGGTTCGGAAATATGTATATGTCTGTGTGAGTGCTCTTCAAGTCAACCATATAATTTTCTAGGCAACAATGAAACTCACCTGAAGGCACGTAACTCCCAGCAGACTATTTTCTAGCAGGTTCGGATAATAGCACCCTTAATTTTCAAAACTGACAAGGACATACATATTCGAGATAAAAGTTCCAATGAGAAACGCCCCGTAGCTCGGGCTGAGGTCTACATGGTACTCGGGGATAGACATGAGGGTGTGGAAAGGTTTGCAGCTCCTTGTATAGCCCTAAGAACTGTTTTTATTCTCTGCAGAGACGCCACGTCCGCAATCCTTGATTTGAAGATCACTGATATTAGAAGCCGATGAACCTATAAGTAGACTGAAGTGCAATTTTTCATCATGTCACTGACAGACAATCGCGTTTTTAGACGTTGAACACAGCTCTTAAAATACGGCGATTAGAGTTTAATGTCTTCTGAGGAAGGGAGATGAAGACTAAATAGTCCTCCAGAAAGGCGACACACATATTCGACAGAAATGTCCCAAATTGAAAGGCGCCAGGTCAGGTTGAGGTCTAGATGAAATCGAAAGAGCGGCACGATATTGACTGGAGCCTAAGGTATGCACGGAATGCCAGAGCTCAGACAGAAGACAATCCAAAGCTCCGCGCCTTCAAATGTCGGGTGCGTGAGAGATAGAAGGCCATGCTGACGCTATCCATGTCAGCAGAACTCCAGTCAAACTGCCTCCTTGCAACGAAATCGGATGCGAGAAAAGCATGAGTGTATCATAGATGTATAGATCAGACTGGATAGGAAGATGTTGGTGACTGATGTTCCAGGCAGACAGCGTCATAGATGTATTGATATGTGAATCAAGCAGAACAGCGGGCGGTAGATGTCTTCATAAGAATAGTAATGAAGGATCCGAAAAAAAGCCACCATCAGATCCTTCATTACTATTGCATTCGATGTCACAAATCAAAGAGTACCTCGGGACAGTAGAGGGACGGGATGTCCTCCTACTCCCTCTTGCTCGCCTCGTCACGCCATTGTAAGTCAAGTTTGGACGAATATCCCACTTGCGCCAGCGCTGAGTCGTCGTCTGGATGGGAGGAGCAGCTCGCCCGAGTTCAGATGACAGCACGACTTCGCCACCACCCATCACGTTTTCCGACGTCGTAAACGAGCCAGTCATCGAGACTCCTGCGCAGGGTCTAGCGTTCTACATTCTAATTTCGAGCAGCGATACTTTTCCAGTCGGAGACATCCCGAGAATCGGCGATTCTGTCATCGATATGCAGAAGATAGACGCAAACAGCGGGGTCGCGTCGAACGTAGCTGAGAACGAGAGTACGGAAGAGTAAAAATTAGACAGGCATAAGGAAGAAAATTGAACCGTAGGCACAACGTAGACGTTGACATGATACTTTCCACAGGAAACCAACAGGCATTCCCAAAATAGAAAGACGTTCTCCGTATTTCATAACTTTGAAGTATTATTCAACGTTGAATCTATATTACAGAGACATGAGCAATCTCAGATGGACCACAAGCCTCGTACCGATTAAATAAAAAGACAACTCCCAAGCCCATAGCCCTCTTCCGTCGTTTGCAGTTGCATCCACCTTCACTGGAACCTATCCGACCCTCAAATCCACCTCGCAACGGTGCTATTCCCCGTCCCCGAATCGCCACCAGGTATCGGGATATCCGCGCCGATCTTATCCACGACGTAGTAGCTGAAGAACAGGACTTTGAAGGAGATGGCGATTCCGAGATGGATAGCGCCGAGGAGGATGATGAGAAGGCGCGTTGCTTTGGCTTCAGCCTGAAAGGCAAAATAGAAAAATAGAAATCAGTGAGATGGATGGGCAGTGGGAGGTTGGAAAAGATTAGGGACGAAGACTTACGGAAGCCAGGATGGGGTATATATTCGCTCCGAGGAACCAGCCTGACAGGCCGAAGGCTAGGGCTACTAGTACCCAACGGACAATGGGTACTGGGATAACGCATAGCACCTAAAAGAACACATTACAACTACGGGCGAAAAACATAGAAGAGAAAATACACGCACAGCAACAGGTATCCAAACAAACTGCGCATACCCCCATACCGAAAGCGCTTCAACTACACTCCATTCCCCAACACCAATGTATCTCAGCGCTAGCCACAGCAGCACGGGCACCGCGAGCCCATATGCATAGACCATTGTCACCGCAATGCTCAACAGCTGGAAATTATAGTCGTATACGGCGTCTGTCGAGGACAGGTATTTAGATATGGAGGCGGCGAGCGAGGAGGAGAGGAACAACGCGAAGATGAGAGTTGAGAGCGTCCAGAAGGGCCCGTAGAGGTCGGGTGGGTTGAGATGTGTGGGGATGTATGTGCGCGCTTCAGTCGGGATGAGGGTGGTGTAACATCTCTGCAGAACCTGCAAGAATGTTTGCTGAATATAGCGTTTTCAGGCGAACAGTAGGGAAACATACTGTTTGTGTATCCACGTCGAAGTAGGGCTGGTAGTATTCAACGTTCCAGAAACTCCCGCTTCCTTTTATTGGGTTTTCGTCCGCTAGGTATCCTGGTGACGCAGGGATATCAGAACTGCCTTGCAGTGAGCAAAATAGCACTCACTTCTGTCGGCGTTTCCTATTCCCGCAGTCCGAGAGGGGCTTGTGGGGTTGTTGTTCGATGCCTCTGAGCCAAGAAATGCTACCGAAGAATCGTTAGGCCTCAACATGGAGAACAACGCTGAATGGCGCGCATACATTTGAACTGGAGACCCTCGGGGCCTTCTTCCAGCCTCTGCAATAGATTGAGTTGTATTAGAAACGGAACTTTAGAGATACGAGAGCGGTACTGACATCGTCTGCCTCGACTTGAACGTAGGCCATGGTCGTGGCGAATGTAACGGTGCGGAACGTGACGATGATGATGAGCTGGAGTCGTGCACGTCGCGGAGACCCCAGACACCTTCGGCACCGCTCGCATCAGTTTAGCTTCAGGCTTTTGTTTAGCATTTATGTAGCGCTGCATTCTTTCAAGACTCGAGTCTTTCAAGTTTAAATTTTTTGAAAGAGTCGCCGCCATCCCTTTGTCATGCACGTTCGAGCCATATAAGGCCCGACTTCCTTCGTTGATCCTTGGCCCCTCCCACCACCCCGTATCGTAGCCCACGAAGGTTCTACGCGACCTCCGGCCCCATCGCTCCAGATCGTTCAAACTTCAATCGTCTCAACCATGGTCATGTCCGAGCAGTTTTCAGAGAAGGATGTGTCCGACGACCTTACATGCCAAAGCTACCCACCACAAGCACACACAGAAGAACCCGGGAATGACCTCGAAGAAGGCGCGTTGACTTCCTGGATGGCTGTTGAGCCTCCCCAAAACCAACCGCTAGGGCCGGAAAGTAAGCACTCTGCCGAATTGGACCTTTCTTTGTTGATTGACGCGTCTTTAAGGCGGAATGCCTGCGCGTCGGCACCCTTTTAGCCCCGGTGTACAGGACGACGCGACGACGCGACCTCCGTCTTTCCAAGACTCGCAGTTCGGGATCATCCTGCGCCACCAGCGCCTACGACCCGCAGACAACTCGGGACTTAAGCACGTCCCCACATTCCCCTCACGCTTTGTCCACCTCTCCAACGCGTTCGAGTTCGCCGGCTGGGGCTCCGTCACGCATCTGAAGCTTTCCGCGGACGACTACAACGAGGGACTGAGGCGCATCCAGGCGCTACGCAAGGAGCAGGTCCTTGGCCAGTTCCTGGCGACCGGGCTGACGGGGAACGCGGTGCTCGGTAGTGTGTTCTACGCGCTGCCCGCTGTGGTGGCGGTAGGAGGGATATAGTGAGTGTGCAAGGCATCCCTGGCGAATATCGCTCACCCCAAGCTCACCCTGTTTTTGGCTAATAGCTCGCCTATTTCGCTATTCATAGCCACCTTGATACTCTTCTTGTGGCGTCCGATTATGGAAGAGCTTGCATCAGCGCTGCCTATCAGCGGCGGCCCTTACACATACATGTACGCGCGCTTTCCAAAATCCAAAAGTTTACGCTAATGAGCCCAGTTTGAATGTATCTACGAAATCTTTCGCGCTGGTTGGCGCTGCTCTACTTTTGCTTGACTTCGCGTCGACGTCCATCGTTTCTGCCGCCACGGCTGCCACCTACCTCGGTGGCGAGGTTTCTCATCTTCCTTTCCCCGTCTGGGTAGGCGCCGTCATCCTCCTCGTATTGTTCACACTCGTCAGCCTGATTGGCGTCCGTGAAAATGCGCGTCTCACGCTGACGGTGCTATCCTTGCATGTAAGGCATCCAGCACTTTTGAAGGGAAAGCAAATGCTGACATCCGGGCACTTCATAGATCTTATCCATGCTTGTGCTTATGATCGCTTCTGTGATCCACTGGGGTCAGATTGGGAACAGCCAAATTAAAGCTAACTGGGAGCTAGGGAGAGCGTCAACGGGGACCAGCCCAAGCAGCGTCGCGCGCCAGATATACTATGGAATTTGCCTGGGGATGCTCGGTCTCACGGGATTTGAATGTGCGTCCCTTCCGTAGCCCATGTCGCCTTCCACACCTTTAATTTTGGATGATGCTCATATATTCTGATCAGGCACCCCATCCTATGTCTCCCGAATCAAAGCCGGGAAGTTCCCATTGGTGCTCAGGAATCTGCATATCCCGGCCATCTTTTTGAACACGCTATTGATGTTGTTTGTGTTGGCTTTGGTACCATTGGATGTTATCCTTGGGGGCGCTAATGTGCTGAGTGTACTTGCTCAAGTGGTGTGTGGTATACTTGCAGTTGTCTCTTCCAATACGTTTTGACAAATATACGCAGTCAGGAGGACGGTGGTTGCGCACTTGGATCGTGGTTGATGCGATTATCGTGCTATGCGGGGGAGTGCTCACAGGTATTCTCTACTTCATCAGCTGCTTCACCGTATATATATATCTAACAAATGTCATTTTCAGGCATCCTCAGCGCCTGCGAGCTCCTCCAGCAACTCGCGCTGCACCGCATCATCCCCAAAATCTTTCTCTATCTCATGCCCCGCCGGAACTCGCCCTACGTCTCGGTGCTCTCCTTCGCCGCCTTCAGCGGCATGCTTTACGCCACCTCTGGCGCAAGCCTGAACATCATCTCCGAGATGTTCTCCCTCGTCTGGTTGTGTGTGATGTCCCTATTCCCGCTGTCACTCCTGCTGCTCAAGTTCAATCGCGGTCGGCTGCCCAGAGGCAAGAAGACGCGGCTGGCAGTAGTGGCGGCGGCGACGCTAGTGGCCCCGGTGATCTTTGCGGGGAATGTGGCGTTTAAACCGCAGACTGCTGGGTGCGTTTCTTATATCTGTGGGTTTCAGGGTCAGGAAGCTGAATGTTATGTTGGACGTTAGGTACTTTGCGGCGTACTTCATAGGTATCATTGCCATTTTTTCGGCGACGCAGAATAAGGTCCACCTTTTGCGGTGGGTGTACTGGGTATATGATCAATATCCTTCCCTGCATAAGTGGAGCGCGACCCGCGCGTGGGGCGAGAAGCTGATCAAGCTGATGAGTCGCCTTAGGAGGCAGGAAGTGTGTATTTTGGTCAAGACCGATGAGGTATGTCTATTTGTCTTGAAATATCGCGCATTCTATCCTCTCTTTTGTGCCACGTTTTGCTTACCGGTCGATTTGAATTGGTTTCGTGCAGATTAATAATCTGTTCCATATGATTTTATACGTGTGCAGGAACGAGGAGACGTCCAACCTGAAGATCGCGCACTTTTATGAAGAAGAAAAGGGGATCCCTTCTGAGTTGGAGGCGAATGCGAAGAGTGGGTGCCGTTTTTGAATCTGCCATATGGATTATATTGCTGACCTATGTTGGATTTCCTTATAGTCCTTGACGAAGCTTTCCCGGAGATTACGATCGATCTCGTTCGTCCCTTTCCTCGTCTGCCATCGCTCGTCTGCCATCTTCTGTTACTCACCAGTGTGTTTTCATTGAAGGTCCTTGTCGCGGGGCATTTTGAGCCACCCAGCGTCGCTGCACTCTCCCACCACCTCGGCATTCCGCAGCCGCTCATGTTCATGACCTGCCCAAGCGTGCAGTGTCCTTATTCCATTGCGGATTTCGGGACGCGGATAATCTCGCTTTAGATGTGCGTAATGATTTGCAAGGCCTGATTGTGCGGAGCGCGTAGAGCGCATAGATGATGATGTGGCGTGCATTTTTTAATGACCTAATGACCTAATGTCTCATGATTTATGATTCATCAATGTAAAATTTGCTCTTTTTCACTAAGGTTTACAGTCTTTATACTTCCTCGCTAAGAAAGAAGGGAATCAATCACGATCTTAACCTCCAGCGTGTCGAACGAAACAAGCATGTGAATACCATCCCAATCCGGTAATAACTTCCCGTTTTAGCAAGTCGCCCTATATAATCGAGCGCTTACATACCGGCGGCGTGGCTCGGATTTAGTAGGTTCGGCTGAGAGTTAATTTGGGTAGCGTTGTGGCTGCCTTTTTGAATGACATGAAGAAGCCACACATTACGGTAAATGAGGCATGGTAGGCAGAGGCAATGTCGCCACTTGGCTCGAAAGTGTCCGAGTCAATGGTCCCAACCGAACGCAGCAACTTATTTAGTTGGGTCGTAAACTTGCATGTGGTTAATCCTCGAGGCGGTGAAACTTCTCTACTGCTTTCGGCCCCTAGCCCCCCAAAGAGCAATTCGGAACTAAGTAATCATGGGCCACAGTCGGAAAACAATAATATTCCCTCTTTGGTAATTGCGTGCTTGATACTCGTTGCTCGTTGCTTAAAAGCAAATTTTGGCCGATTGTCGAGGACAGTTGCTTTTCGGCTGCGGTTTTGTGCTTGCTTCCCAAGCGTCCTCGCCACTTGGGCCTTGTGAGTGGCTCATCCAGGGAGGTATAAAGAATGCGCCAATGTCGCCTCAGTCACTAGCAGAAATCTTCGGTTCCATTCCGCGGTATAAGAAAATCAACTTCCCGACCAATTTCAATATGTACTTGTATCGGCATCCGTTAGACTACAATATGATTTTCAGTGGTACGCAGTATTTCTTTTTCAGACTATCCTTTCCTTCCGTCCTTTATACATATTAATTCTGACTATCGCAATGCCACAGCTCTCCGCCTACTCGAGCACAATATCAAAAAGGCCCATGGCGGCAAGCGCCTGGGGGGACCTCTCAAAGTGGTCATGACCGGCCCTGCCTCTGCAGTCTTAGCGCAAGGGCCCACCTCCATCAACACATCCATTGGCGAGATCAAGATCGACGCCGCCAACCGCGATGAATCCCAAGAACTAGAAGCCGCCTTGGCGCTCGTACACGAAAAAGTCGACAAACTGCCACAGGTTACCGCCTTCCGTGTGTACCAACTATCCTATTTCGCCGAAGATTTGAAGGTCCTCTACTCGGAGGCGTCGGTCAATGACGATAATTGCATTTACCGGGGTACAGGAGGGCTGGAGGTCTACGCTGCGGATTGGGACTTCCAAGTTGCGATGCAGATGCACCGTGCAGTGTATCATGGGGGATACAATAAGACGGTGGCGGATTATAAGGGGGACGAACACCTGCTGCAGGCGATGGTGGTTGTCCGCCATGTGGTCGACTTACTGGAACGTCATGGAAAGCCGCCGTTGGCGCTCCCTGGGCCTGATGACAGACCGCGCAAGTACCGCATTGAATGCATGTTGACGTTGCAGGGCGTGCGTCGTATGCAGCATGCATATTCCCTTTTGTACGAGGATATTCCGCCGTTCTACGCTGAGTGATGTAGAATCTGTATTGAATTCAGCTATGATCTCTCGCATCTTGTGAGCCTCGTAGATATATTCACAAGTAATAGAATTGTCCACTTTCAAATAACTTTTCTCGCTTATGTTCGTCTCATCTGATATCATCGAACCCATCCTTCACGAATGAGCAACAAAAGACCCAGAATTAAATCGACATGCCAGTCTGAGCCATCACTCATTCTCAAGCCAATATTCTCCTTATTCATTGCTTAGAATTGGAAAAGGAGCATCTGAAGGGACTTTCCCATCCGTGATCCTGTCCCTTCGCCGCCTCGATAACTCGCATAAGGCTTACCGCGGTTGCTTGAGCTTCATCGGCGGTCTTTTGTGGCAGTGTCACTTCAATGCTGCGGAGTGCCAATTGGTCGTTATCTTCACTTGAAGCAGGCTCAGAAAAGGGAATTGGTGCAGCTCGCTGATGCGCTCTGCATCTCCCTAGACTCTGTTTTTCGACTTACACGCGCAGCGGCATCGTCACGTGATCCCCGCTAGACTCTACCTACTCTACCCAGCGCCCGCTAGACCTTCCAAAGCACCCGCTGCGTATCCCCTGCCTCCTGACGACAAGATATCTGGTATAAAGAGAGTAGAATTTGTCTTACTAACACACCGGCAATCGACATTGGCCAGAAAACTCGAGAACGAGCGCCTTTTCCTGGACTTGGGCGCCGCGCGCCTACGGCTATTTTTAGCAATACGTGCGCTACTTGACTGATAATAATATTGGTTACCGCTCCTCCTCCTTCCCGATTTTGAATTTTTCTCCAAGGATACGTTAGTTCTCCATTTCCTCCAGACCTTTCCTTTCCTTTCTCATTCAAGTTCTTGCCGCAGTCTGGATCTTTCTTTGCAATTCACCTCTAATATTTCCTCCTGAAGCACGCAGCGGCACAATGATCGCTTTACATTATAAACTTGTACGGTAGACCATGATGAATGGATATGTTTTGTGCCTCAGCCCCACCCCGTCTATTAGACCTTCAGAACTTGGCCCTCGTATCTCGTTTTCGTCTCTCGCCGCCGCCGCTTCTTCTCGTTTTCGCTTTTTCTCACGCTTTCCGCCAGCGTAAGTATTTCACCGCCGTTTCGTCGTCTGCGCCTCCTATCTACGACACTTCGCACATCATCGCCTTGGGGAATAATATGAGCACTTCAGCACGCTCAGCGTTTGTTTTGTGACTTAGTTATTTAATGGGAAGGTATGCATGCATTGCGGGAAGGTTTTCCGTACACTGAACAATACTCGTCGAAACATGATGCTTACTTACCCTTAAAGTTATACTCAATTGTGCACTGCAACATGTTACATGTTACATCACGCGTGTAGAGTCTAGACAGTTTTTCGGATCTCCATGATCGCGTATTTGCGTCCCATCTTCAATCATCGACGAACATCGCATCTTCAATCGTCGACGAATATATCATAGGCTCATAGCCAACTTTCAACTTTCAAGCTTCAAGTTCAAGCAACCATTGACAATCAGAAGACCCAGAGAACACAAACGTCATTTCAATCCCCGTAGTTCCCAATCCCCGTAAATTTCCAACCCTCACTTCGCATCACCCGTCCCCTCACCCGTCCCCTCCGCCGCCGCCCCCTCCCCCTCCGCCGCCTCCGCCTCCGCCGCCTTCGCCTTCGCCGCCCCCTCCCCCTTCGTCCCCTCCCCCTCCGCCCCCACCTTCAAACTCGCCTTCTCATACTTCCCCTCATCAACCCCCAACTCAACCCTCACCACCGTCCCATTAAACCTCGCCATCGTCAGCCCCAACCGGCTGCGAACACGGGACTCCCAGCCGTCCGGGAGCCTCTCCTCGACCAATATGGATTCCAGGTCGTGCACGCGCCCGCCGAAGATTGTGAGGAGGGTTGAGGAGCTGTGTGTGGGGAGGGGAGAGCGGGGGGAGCGGGGGGAGTGGGGAGAGAGGGGAGAGAGGGGTGCAGAAGGTCACGGTGAGTTTGAGAAGATTAAAAGATTCAAGTTCAAGAAGGATTTAAGAAGGAGATGGAAAGGGAATAGAAAGGGAATAGAAAGGAAGATGCTGAGAGAAATTAGGATTATGATACTCACTTGGAACTCCCGAATACCTTGTGGAACGTGCTGAGCGTGAATTCGGGGTTGGTAGAGCGCGCGTCGACGCGGCGCTTTGCGGAGTAGGCGGAGAGGTCTTTCGTGGTGAGTAGAAGGTGGCCTTCGCTGTCCCGCCCGCTTGCGCTGGCGAGGAGCTCGCGGATGAAGGGGAGGTGCGGGGAGGCTTGGGAGGGGACGAGGGCGCTGTCTTCGCCTGTGGGGTGGGGTATTGAGGGAAGGAAGTTAGGGTGTGCGGGAAGTTCGGGAAGGGAGTTAAGGAGTTCGTGAGTTGGGGAGTTCCACGATCGCGAATAGGTATCAGCCAGAGTTTGTTGTCAATGCATATCAGTCGTGAGCATAGGCAGGTAATACTAATTGATAATTGATTGATTGATACGTACGAGTGAGAGAAGCATCGTGCTCTATCCCGTTGTGCAGGTCTAGGTCCGCGAGGTCGAAGGTGTCCTTGCTGTAGCTGCGCTGGAGCATGTTGGCGGCGAAGTGGGGGACGAAGAAGCAGAAGCTCGAGGCGAAGTTGTATGTGGAGCGGATGGCGGCGTTGAGCTCGGTGAATTTGATGTTTTTGCCGTCGTGGGGGAGGATGCCTGCGCGCACACGGCCATCGTAACAGACTCGTCAGAGATATTAAAGAACTCCTTCCACGGCAAGGAGAACGCACCGTGGTTTGCCATCGCGTTGAGCGCAGGGCACGAGCACCGGCTATCGCCCTCCTTGGGCGCGACGTATTCCGGCCATTTGCCGTCCACCCCTGGATGCCCCGCGGGCGTGACGTGCCCGACCTTGCGATTGGGGATGACGAGGTTGGCGAGGGTGAGTCCGAGGTCCCAGGTGAGGACGCCGACGGTCTGCACGGCGTTCGCTAGGGGGGTGATGAGGAACATGGTGCGTGGGGGAGGGAGGCGAAATGAGGCTGGGGAAAGAGGCCCATTTTTATAGGCCAATGATTAGGCTCAGGAAGCGAACAGGTGTCGTTCGAAGAGCGGATTCGGAGGCAAGTTTGTGCGATTCGCAGAATTGTTCCTGTCAAGCTCACGTGTGGCTATTATTAGATGGACGCGTCGAATGTTCGATTGATGCATTGGCTGGCTGGACCAATGATGGAGCAGGCATTAGACACAGCCACAGCTCATCCTCTTCCTCAGCACTTCTTCCATGGACGATGGCAGTTGGCATTACGCCCAATCCTTTCTGTCAGGAGCCCCTCCCCGACCTCCGCAACTCATCGTGCCATTTTCTCTCGGTTCTCCTCACATTGCCACTATCTTCAGCGCAAGAATCCCTCCGTCCTCCTTCGTCCACTTAGGTACCTTCGCCAGACTTTTGCGCCTCCGAGCGCGCCTTCCTCTTGGGCCTTGCCGGGCACTCGACCTCACACCATCTGTTCACCTTCTCTTCCTCGCTCCTGCGTCATCGATCTTCATGATCTTCAGCTTGATCGATTGAACCCCGACATCCATTCCTCTCACTCCTCCTCCTCTCCTCCTCTCCTCCTTGAATTTCGAAGTCCACGCTACGTGTCGCTCCTCACACAACAAGCGCATAGGCAATCGACATCACCTTCATTAGCCCCAGCTGGGCCAACCATTTCTCCCCGTGCCCTAACCACAGCCCACGTTAACACAGAGCATTCGCGACGTCGCACCCGACCCACGCTCCATATGTACTCTGCATCCTCGATATCCCTTCACGCATCGTCTGGCTTTATAGTGGATGGCGCAGACGGTTGGGAGGATATTAATAGCTGGTGATATCCAGACATACATATGGAACGTGGGTGTTAGTGCCGGACCTCGAAGTCCGCTCTGTGCTCACTGCTTCCTCCTCTCCTTCCTCCTTCCTCCATCCCACCATTGTCCCTCCATCCGAGTCCCCTCTATTCATGGACCCATTTACTAACCTCCATCTCGTTCTATAGCGTCCTAGCCGACCTCAACCACACCGCGCGAAGAACACACATCTTGCACGCGGACGCAGGGCACACCATATTATCGGGACCCACTCTACCTCTGAGGGCCCGGTGCGTTCAATTTCTCTCAACATCGCCTCTCTGATTCTTTCATCTTCCCTCTTCCCTCTTCCCTCTTCCATGAGGTCGATTAACATATTTCTCAAAATGGATACGAAACTCAAAAAATAAAACAACTGAGAGGATTGCCATCCCGGGCCCGTATCATCTCGGATCAACTATTGCTAGGTTCAACAACACGTCCTAGTAGGACAGTGCAGGTCGAGTGGGGGGTCGATAAGAAGAGGGACAGTGCCCCACTCGTCGTGGGGATCCCGGGAGCTCCCCTTATTCGAACTTCGAAGGGAGGGCCCGGGGACTACTATAACCTTGGTTTTATGCCTGGTATGGCTTTCTCTTCCTTTCCTCTGGGTCTGGGTTTAACAGCGACTAACTTGAACCACTGCCGCAAGCCAACCACCTCTCGTCCTCGCCGCAAACAGAGTCTACATCCCTACCCTCCAGAGCCTGAGGGCCCTCTCAGCGCACTAGTGAGCTGTACGTACCTGTGAGTGGCCGTACCTTCGACCTTCGACCTGCGCCGGTGCTTTTATTCCCCTTCCCCTTCCCCTTCCCCTTCCCTTTCACGATCGCGAGCGTATCATCGTATCATGCATTCCACAGTACAGTAACTCTGCTTCACCATCCCCCGCATCCGCATTCCACGCGCGTTCTGTGTCTTGTTTTCGTGTTTTATGCCAGTGTCGGTGTGGGCGGACGCTTCGTTACAGCCTATTCTATCTCTATCTCTATCTCTATCTCTATCTCTATGCGCCGTCGTCGATTCGCGTTCAAGTTCAAGTTCAAGTTCAAGTTTCGTGGCCCCATCCCCACTCTCGGATAGGCCACGGTGTCTTTGATTGATATCTATCCCTTCGCGCGTCCGACTCCCGAGTCGTCTGGCTTCGTATACTCTATGTGTGGGGCAAAGAATTCTGCACAGTGTATGCGATGTGGGTGTGAGCCACTCACATACTTAATATGCCCAACGGGGCGATTGGTGGGGACGGTTTCTTCCCTATGAACGAGATGCCCTCCCTCTGTGCTCTGTGCTCTATGCTCTATCATCATCTCTGCTTTGCTTTGCTTCGCTTACACTGCGAAGCTGCGAATTTAAAGCTGTGTTAGGTTTTTTTTTGTTTTTTTTTTTTGGCCTTTCGGAGGATCAATTGTGGGCGCTGTATTCAATCGTCTACTTGTCAGTTGATGACATTGGCATGCTAGTCCAAAATACTCATCCTGCGACTGCTACGTATATTACCGCTCCTGCGATGAGTTGATTTTATCGCGAGTTTCTCAAGGTCGTCGTCATGATTACAGACTACAGTTGATGTATGTATGTATGTACAGGTAACTGTAACAAAGGAGACACCAAAGCTATTACTGTATTCTGCATATGATGAGTTGGTCGGACCAAAATATATCTACTGTACTGTATATCTACCCAGTATGCCACTATGAAAATTCCCTCACGGATTCAGGGGAGTCTGAATCCACTACTTACACGCTGCGATGATGAACTTGAATTCGCTATAGATAACGACGCCATATGACACATAAATACATTGTGATACTTAGAAGCGGCTAGCCGCCAGACATTCTATCTCACTTCAGTGAGTGGTGCAGACTACCAGCGGCTGATGGATTAGAGTATTTTACCTCCACTGCGCGAAGTTGTTCGGCAATGCAGGGGGTTCTAAGAAAAATTGGTTTGTTTCTTTTTGAGTTAAACATCAGACCTCTGCTAAGAATCAGACGTAGGAAAATAGTCGGAGCAGCTTCCTAGATGTAGAAATTTAAATTTCCATTGGGCGGAACCTGGTGAATGAGTTCAGCATTTAAATTTGCGATAAAGATCTCTGATTCAGAATCAGACGAATGCTTTCCTATTTATGTAGGAAACCTGTTATCAGGTGGAGGTTATATTTTTATAGCGTGCTGATTGTCTGATTGTTATGAGAGCCTCTAGTAACTTCAGTTATTTCGGTCCAACCCTCCTGCAGTGTGAGTACATTGCAATTCATAGGTGAGGATAGATAAAAATAGATGTCTATTAATAAGTCACGTAGTATTTCAGGATTCCGACAAAAATGACTAGCTGGAGAGTGGGAATCGGAGGCTGCTCGGATAGTTTTGTGGGTATACTACGCTCTACCACAATGTCTGTATGTATCCTCAGCGCCTCAGCTACGGTATGTACTAACCCGTCGTATCGGGACCTCAGGACATCCGTCAATAGACCTTGCGCAGCGGAGAACGAGGCACATTGACAATGTTAACTTGAATGAAAAATGGTGGGGAAGGCACGGTAAGTACGTCCATTTCTACCCTATTACATGAGGCTATACATAGCAAACCTATCCGCTGGGCGTGCCGCTAGGTAACTAACTAAACAGCGCCCATGAAATACGCTGGACTCATGCCAGATATAAAAATAACGAATATTTTTGTTCAAAAGTGCATCACCTTCCTGCCATCCTTCCCCCATCCCAATTGTTTTAGGCTCCTGTCAGGCAGCAGGCTGTCTCCCCCCACCCATCATGTCATCCCCTATCAATTACGCCAAGGCTATTGGGTACAACTCTCAGGCAGCTGCATTCATATTTTCTGTCTTGTACCTCCCTTTCACTGGATGGTTTATCAGACAGATGTTTGTTCGGCCAACATATGTCCACTTCATCCTTCTTCTTTTTGTCCAAAGTGAGTACCCTCACCTTCTACGGCTTATCGATTTACTGATGAGATGTGGTGCCCAGTACGTCTCGCAGCTTTTATTTTGCGCGATGTCCTCGTTTCAGTAGAGTCTGTTGGAGAGATGCTTAATGTCTTGATCGCGGACGAGATCCTATTCGGCGTCGGATTCTTCTCTCTCCTTTATTCCTCTTATATTTTAATGCTGGATATGTAAGTTACTTATCGCTATTCTTACATATCACTCTAATTTAATTCGTATCGTTTTCCAGTGAGATCATGCAAAACCGACCAAAGTCATCAAACCCCATCATCCGTCTTTTCAAAAATCGTCTTGTGTTCCGCCTAACTCTCAGTCTTGCCGTCGCTCTGGGGATCGTAGCCTCGACCTCGATATCGAAGGACGGCAGCACTTCGCACACGGGGAAAACCCTGCGCCAAGTCAGCACCATTATTTTCCTCGCCCTTACCGTCTTCCAAGTGATCCAAACGCTTCTGCTGGCCCAGACGGAAATCGCAAGTAAGATTTCTGGTTTCACCAATCTAGCTAGATCTTTATCCGCGTTTTGACAGCGATCTCTCTATTTCAGCAGGTGGACAAGAGAAACGCACCAACGAGTCCTTCGGGGCCAGACATGCGATGTCGATCCTTTTCGTAGGCGCTACGCTGCTTCTCGTTCGCGAGGCGTTCTCGACGGCGACGATGACGGACCTAATCAAGCAGAACAATGAGCATTTGTGGTATCCCTTGGTGGCTGTCCCGGAGATCTTGATAGTCGCGCTTATGAGCATCCCTGGTCTGGTTCCCCGACGCGATGAAGTCAAGTCGAGACATCCTGAGGACTCCTCGATGGAGACTTTCCAATCCGCTTAAATTGGTTATCATTTGCTGGTGCGCTTTCTGTGTGGACCCCCCTTTTCATTGTATTTGCTTTGGACTCATGGGCATTTAATTGACCATGGCGCTTGTCAAATCCTAGGCCACGGTTGATCTTATTTATGTATTACTCTCGTACAGACTGAGGCAATATCTGATTATCTATATATAAAGTAAAGACCTGCACGCTGCGGCAGCGCATTTTATCACATTTACATAACCATGGGCGACCTATCCTTGAACTTGGAAGTTCGCACTACGCTAGACAATCGTCCTGGGTCTAACAGCGTGCCTTACCACTGCACAGCTCACACGGTACCCTCCCTCCTGCATCAATGAGCAGTACGTCCTTGCTTTCGAATATTCCCTCTGTGATTGTTCGTTCTACACTATTTCAGGCTAATATTTACACAAAGGAATATGCCATGGTCGATTCATATGCACTTATAAGTAGTACGGAGGAATCTACGCAATCGAAGGTAGCTTCACTCTGCTTGTGCGTGTTTAGTTTAATTACAGTACAACTCAAACAATAAAAATATAGAGGGAAAATTGCCTCTATTTGGCTCAAACTAGCCAACTTCAAGTTTACTTCCGTTCGTGGACTAGGGACTCTGGAAGATGCACAAAATGCAGTGACTGTCCAGGCAGACAAGGGGTGTCAAAGTATGGCCTAGAATAAAGGCCTCAACATTCAAACTCGTCAGTCATTAGCGCTTAGCTCTGGTGGACATTACAATTTACATGCAATATGGTGCTTAAAATTTGAATTTGTTTCCTTCACAGTGATACCTCAGAGTCTCAAGAGCCATATCATCTAGATACGCATCCTGAGGAGGGGGTGCCTGGCCTCGTCGGAACAATATGTTGTAGCCGTGTTGAATACTGGGGCAAACGTACCCGTCGCCCTTGGCGTTGTGGCCGTAAGCATATGGGCGCAAAGCTGAGGGAGTCATTGCAAATATCTCTAAATTGGCCAACGTCTCCTCGAAGCCCTTGAATACATCGGACCACATTCTCGCATTGGGGACCTCCGGGAAGTTTATGTTTAGAAAACAGTTATCCAATGCTAGCTGCCGGAGGGATGAGTGGCGGTGAATGAATGCCTCCACGCCAGTGATTGCGAGCGGGTCGTTAAGGATATTGTCATCTTTATAAGATTCGTTGAAGATGATGCCGCGGAGAAGGAGTGACTGCAGTTTAGGCCAGTTCAAAGAATCCCAAACATTGCAGTTGGGGCCAACACCACCTCCAGCGAAGTCAGAAAGCAGTTCGAACCGGGTCAGATCCGTAGGTCCTGCAAGAAGGTTCACGATGTCGTTCCTCCAGAAGTTTCGGTACGCCCTGCTCCTAACTGGAACCGTGCGCGTGACAGCGCGTTGCTCCTCGCGCGTTGCAATGATTATGTACAGATGTTTGATCCCCTGGAGAAACGCCTGCAGGCCTTTCATCCGCAATCCCTTGTTGGGTTGAGTAATTAACCCATTTATTTCGAATTCGCGAAGTGTCTTTGGTGCACCAGATAGGTTGGCAAGCGCCGTGAAGATCTTGATCTGTAACTTTCGCACATCGCTCTGAGTGCTCGTCCCAAGTTCCGTATCGTCTTCTACTGACCCTTCATCTTCAGAGTCGGAGAGCCCAACGTCGCCCGCTTCGATATAGTGCGAGGGGAAGATAAGGTGAAGAATTTCCAATGCGGGGAATGAATTCAAACGAGAAAATATAGAGGCAGATTGATCGAGTGTATCCACTGAAAACATCAAGTCAGCGGCTACGGTGTCCAGCGCATGTTCAGATACTTACAATCAGGCCCGCTCCAAGGCTCCACGACAAAGTAGATTTCCTTTACGAACACTGCAAAGTCTGGCCGCTCTTCCAAAATGCTCATAACGGCTGCAGTGCTACCGCTCTGTTGAGAGAGATTCAGAACGCGAAACAACGATGGGGCTGCCGAAGAGGCAAAATCCTTCGAGACTAGACGAAGGGCGGCCAGATCTTCCTTTCCATGTTCTTCTTCCAGGGTTCGGAGGTTCTCCGCGACGACACTCTTCAGTTCGAGGGACAGGGCTTGCATAGATGATGGGTGTCGCGCTACGCAACGTATTTTACCCTGGCTCGTACTACTAATTTACGCGTGCGGCCCGTTGACTTCGCCGGACCAAATGAGGCGACTCACAGTTTGGTAATCCATCAATGCCCTCTCTTCCAACCGCCAACCTAAATTATCTCGATCTCGTGGATATCTGCGACAACGTCCACCTGCGACGTGACAGCACTGGGTTATACGATGCCGCATACAACTCAGAAAGAATCGTACCTCTGCACCTCTCGGAATCGCCCGCAAGCCCAGTGATCGGTCTGCTGAGGCCAGCGATAGTCGACCAGTTGAAATCAGAGAACGAAAGGAGCAAGCAAATCGGTGCACAAGAACTGTGGTCCTTCAAGCTAGACATGTCGGAGCGCAGTCGCGTCAGTTTCCGCGATGACCTGGATACTCCTTCCAAACGGACGGAGGCGATGAAGGAGCTCTGCGAGCGCTGGCGCGATACAGGCCTCTTCTCTGACGTGTGTGGTCCGAAGAAGTGGAGAGCGGAGATGTACCCAATATATGTGGATCCCTTTGGGGTACACGACCACCCTCTCGTAGCCGGACACGAAGATGACCTCAACTACGCGTTCGAGATGGAGCGCTCGGCCTGTGCGCTCTTTGGGGTGGTCACATATGGGGTCCATATGAGCATCTACGATGAGGTGGTGGAGGATGGAAAGCCTCGTTTTCGTGTTTGGGTCCCAACCCGTGCTCTCACGAAACCCACGTCCGTTCATTTTCTTCATCGTATCTGACTTTACTGAGCAATTTTATCAGTTTCCCTGGGCTCCTGGATAATACTGTCGCTGGGGGGATCCCAAGCGGGATGTCGATCTTTGACTCTCTGGTCAAGGAATGCATGGAAGAAGCAAGCATCGAAGCTGATGTGATCACACAACACTCAAGAGCTGTCGGTTCCGTAAGCTATTTCTTCAGGTACGAGTGCCATCTACCTTCTACAAGTACGCATTCACAACATTATTTCTCATAGGTCGTCCAAAGGATGGCTGCAACCAGAAGTCGAGTGAGTAGTTTGGCTGGTTTAAAATTTCGAAGCTTCATGCATCCAAGATATGTTTATGATGTCGCAATCCCTCCTGACGCTGATCATGCGCCATTCACCCCTCGGCCATTGGACGGAGAGGTTGAATCGTTCGAGGTGCGAAATTCATCTCGCCTTACCGTTCGCTTCCCGATCTCAACTTCCCCCAAAGTTCGTATCGCATGAGCGCCTTTTACAGCAACTCCGTTCCGGGCTGTTCAAGCCCAACTGTGCCCTTGGTAATTCCTAATCTATAGCTCTTGATTATGTCGTTCTTACGGATTTTACAGTCATTATAGATCTACTCATCCGGCTTGGATATATAACTCCAGATAATGAGCCAAACTATATGAAGATCATCAATCGCCTGCATGGGTCGTTTGATTACGACAAGTGGTGAGAAATGTACTTCAAATGTCAACAAATGCTATACAATGCCCTTTCAAACGATTTAATCTGAGTCCACGCAACAGTTACAGAATAGAGTCCCGGAGTCTATGTGAGTCTGATACATATATCCATGATCCTTCAAGCTTCAGGTGCGCTTCGCGTCTTTCACCCCAGAGATATGATATCAGGTGCCCAAAAATGGACTCATTCTTTGTCTACGACTCCATTTCTCTCGTTCGTCTTCATATCAATGACCAAATCACCTTCCATAGGGTGGCTGCTTGGAGGATCATCAGCGCGGAGTGCAGGCGCCGGCGTAGGGAGTTGGGGTGCTTGATCCGTCGGGGCAGCAGAATCGATGGGCTTGTCAGTTGCGGCATTGAAGGATATTGGGGCAGGTGACAAGAGCCTGCTGTCCCTTCGTGTGAGGCCAGTCAAGATGTTCACGGAGAAATTAGACGATGCCAGCACCTCAGAGGAGGCAGTTGCATATGCTAACGCTGGGGTAACAGGAATGTCGCTTTCATCAGAAGTTAATTCAGAGACCAGGTACCGCAGGACGGCATGATCAACCGCGATACCATAACAGTGAGAATAGTTGTGGACGAGGGCAGCCCACCACCTGGTAGAAAACCTTTTCGCCTTGAACCAATCCGACATAACATAGATGCTGTCTTCTTCCTCGAACCATTTTTCAATGGCCGCGTTACGCCGGTCGCCGATTCGTTCTCTGTAGTCCATCACAGCATTAAATAACATGGAGAGTCCTTGGCCGAAACCGTCACTCTTGACAACATGAAAGCTGTTCTGAATCCGGGCCCGACGGGCATGCATCGCACGCAGGACTGGCTGTAGAATCATCGCGACATGGTAGAACAGAATGTATACTGGTCCAGCATTTGGAGATATTGCCAAGGTGGATATTGTATCATTGAGATATTTGGCAGCCATGCGGAATGCTGCACCATATTCTGCATCAGTTTTGTCGAGGTCCAGTTGATGGGAGGCATTTGAAGTGGATGCATCGTACGGTTGAGCATCCATCCAGTCCAGATAAGCGATGATTCCGTTTGCCACCATATGTAGCACGTTACCTGCACGGCAATGAGTGTATAACGGATTAATTTGCTGATCTCGCGTGCTGCGAGAACCTACATTCTCTACAAGGGTCGCGAGAAGCTGAGGCCAGTCTACATGAAATCAGGTCGATGGTTATTTAGTTGAATTTCCGTTAGCCCGAATGGTGCATATTGGCTGCATAATGGTAAGAACTTACACGAAATATGAACTTTTCTGACTTCACGGTACGTAAATTGAAATTCGGCAGGAAGTGCTTCTGTATTTTGACTTCGTGTTGACCCTTCAAAACGTTCGAATTTGTTCTCCAGAAGGTAGGGAACTATCCACTGCTGAATCTCTTGTTGGTATCGCTCCAATACTTCAGAACTATGGTTCTGTAAAAGTATAGCACGGAACAGATACATTTGGTCCTGGTAGAATAAAGTGCGATGCTGCTTGAGGTATTGAGATAGGAGCTTGAGCTTGAAATTTGATCTGGAGGAATATTTGTATTTGCCGCCGTGCATGAGAAAATTTGAGATAGACGGAGCAGTGGAATTCCGAGGAAGGCGATACAGTGTCTCCAAATAGTAGTTGAGGCGATCTATGTAGTCGATGTGAAAGTTCTCATTTTTCCATACAGATTCGGAGAGCTCCTGGAAACAATGACACGCAGCGTTAAGAAACTCGTCTGTATGCTTTCCACTGGTCGGTTCATCCGTAATCTTGACCAAACACTGGGTAATATCACTAAGAGGAAGTGCGCTTCTGGCTGCATCGCGATGCAGACCTAAAGTCTCTAGACCAATATGTTCGGCAAGTATACGGTTGTGCCAAGTGTCTCGTAAAGAAAGCCATTCGAGGTCACACGTTGGCCAGGATCTTTTAGTCTGAATCACGATGGCCTTCATGTGCGGTATTAGCAGAACATCGTGATAAATTTGCCACATGATTCGGTGGGGCAATATTGAGTATAGAAAGAGTAGAGACAATGCGGACAGCGCGTGAAAAGCTTGAGATTGGGGCGATTTGAATGCACAAGGCGAAGGAACAGTGTCGCGAGAGAATCGGCCGGACAACAACAGCAGGCCTTGAAGTGCTGGTAAAACTGTAGTAACGGTCAGGAATAGCAGAATTAAGTCAATGACACAGGCGACCGGGACTGTAAGCTTCAGTCCAAGAGGCCGCGTAAACTCGATCAGCCCAGCAAAAAAGAGAACAAGAGCGGTTTGGAGAAGTAAAGGAAGTGCGGCAAATATCTGGGGCACATGCCACCTCTCCAGGGCCTCTGTTCGCATACGAAGCACCGCCAAAGACTGCTTCGAAGAGAATGCCGGATAAGCCTGGTGTTCGCGGAGCCATTGGAGTGCGATAGTGCCGATGAGCACTGTTGCGAGGCTCAGGATGAGGCTAAGGAACCAGAAGACGTTGATTCGGATCGAAGGAGCTTTCTGTGTGAATGGGGCGCTCGTAGACATCGAGCTGCGAGTAGAGAGTGGAGATGAGGTGATATTAGGCGCGTTGGCAATCTGGGAGAGGAGGCTGATGATAGTATCGTTTGGGTCGGGTTGCACGAACTTGTAAGATTCGACGACGAAAGCTGTCACTACAGCAGAGAAGAGACCCGCCTGTCGAGCAGGTTAAGCACCACTGGCACCAAACCGGGATGATCAAATGTAAAATACATACGAAAATCAAAAGGGTCTGCACCTCGTCTTTCCAAGCATCACATTGAACTTTATCCGTCTCCATTTCCGGTTTCAAGAGTATCGCCCATGGATCACCGTCTGGTTTTGGAGGAGCATGTTTGTATGGATCGTCAAGACTTGGAAACCTTCTCTTCGGCTTCATTTCACTTTCCTAGTTTCACACTCAACGATTAGCAATAGGACTTCGTAGTCGGATACTGTAGCTAGCTCACTCCTTCATTTGATTGCTCGTCTTCTTCTGACCGATTGTCAGTCTCCATTGTTGCGTATTGCGATAATTGACCCGGACCAAGAGTGTTTAGCAACGAGAATGAGGTGGAGTGCTGAAGAGGTGCATCATGGAATTGGTCGCTGTTCCGACTCATCACTACAAGTTGACAGGTGACATGGTCATTTTGCTGTGCGACTTCGTGCGACTTCACGGAGGTGAGCGTTGAAGCTTGAAGTTCAAATTGTATCTGAATTAAAAAGCTTACACCTGCCTGGAGAAACTGCAATCGACTTTAGGATGAACATTGTCCACAGTTTAGCGAGTTTAGCGTTCAATTTTCTTTGCTGCTGGATTTCAGTGCGTTGTGTCTTTTTGGCAGTGTCTTCATAAGGTTGAAGCTGGGTTGAAGTAATGTCTTTTGGCAACTTTTGACAATGATTGGGCACCGTTCGGGGTCTTTCGGCGCCAATCCGTATCTGCTGACAAATCCCCATTATGCAACACATAGTCGCCACTTGCCGTCTCCCAAGTCGACGACGTCCACACATTCCCTATAAGCAGCGGCTCTTGGTCTACAGCACACTAGGATTCGGGAACTATCGAAGCCACAAGGCCATACTCGCAAAATGCAATTGACAATGGAGGAAGAGGAAACCGAACGAGCAAATGGGGAGCTTCTAGCGTCTATCGCAAATGTCGATGCTCAAGTAGCCAGACGGGTCTTACGCAAGCACAAAGGCAATATGGAACAGGCAGCAGATGCGCTGCTAACAGGCGATAGAGGGACTGATGTCCAATGGGAGACGCAGCGCAGAAACACACCAGAGCCAATGTACAGCGACGGTCTGAACACAGACGTACAAACGACAGTGCCATCGGCGCCGCTGGCTTCGTCGTCTGTGATAGACCTCACAGCAGACGATGATGACATGACCAGGGCAATACAGATGTCGATAGAGTCGTCCCAGTCCATCCCCCAGTTCGGGCCCAGCGAGAGGGCGCCACATCCCGAATGGCAGATGGTACGCTCGAATGTAATGTCCATTTCCTAGATCGCACCCTGAATATCTCATCAGATGCCATCTAGGATCCAATTGGCGCCTCCGTGACTCATGAGGACCACACATTGAATGAAGCGATACAAGCGAGTCTGAAAGACTTCAAGGAGGACATTGATATTTCGCCTCTGAAGGATTCCGTCCGTGAAGGAGGACGGTACGTAACTGTTTATCTTGCTTCCAGCTCTCTACTTATAGCATTCATGCAGTCCTATTGCGCTACGTTCCGATACACCTTCTCTTGCATACGCTGCACTAGTACTGCAAGCTCTCTATTATATCCCCCAAGTACGATTGACGGTTTCGAATCTGCGTCTTCCTGTTATAGACGAACATGCTCCTTTGCATGATCGCAGTACGCCAGAAAAACTCTTCATCAAAGTTTTTTCGTCCTGAACCTTCCTCAGATCGCGCTATGTGGAATCTAATTGAACTGTTCACCAATATGGATTTGGCTCAACTCGCAGCCATCATTGACAAGGACGTCATTCCATCACTCGATATTCCTCCTCTCTCGGGGCCTCATTTCCTTCCGGAAGAGTCTACCTGTGAGCACCCTAGCATCACATTCTAGTCATCGAACTAACTGTTTATGTCGTCTTAGTCGCTGTGAAGAATATAGCGACGCTCATCGAAGATCACCTACAAGCGCAAGCAGGGGATGAAGAACCTATTGAGTATGCATCGTACCCATGCACATTCCCCCGCTAACGGAATCATCAGGCATCTATTCTCCTTCAAACACGGAAATATAAACATCAAGAAGGGAATGGAGCCGAAGCATAAAACAAGCCCTGAGGCTGGCTCAGTAGTCCCAGTCCAATATAATGGTGATCCTCAACACAACGACCTCATCTCCTGCCTCGCCGATGACCTGTCTAAATTCACCGATGTTGGGTCTTCCCACGACGTCATCATTACTCCGTCCGAAGTCTTGACATTTCAGCTCAGGCGAGCTCCAAGTCTGCCGGGCACAAAGGCTTCTCCGGACCCTTTCGTATACCCGAAGACGATATATCTTGACCGGTTCCTGTTCGTGAACCTGGCATTGACGATTGGAAAAAGGAGGATTGAGCAAAAAATGTTGGCAGAGATAAAGGCCTTGAAAGCGCACCGAGAGACACTCACGCGGTCAGAGGTGCGCCTTTCTGTTGTAGACTCTATTTGATTTACTCATATCGCTGCTGCGTAGAATGGAGGCGATGCTCTCGGAAATCTTCGGTCAACGATATACTACTACGAAAATGTTGCCGATGCGGGGGATGACCCAATGCGGAAGAGGACGTTGCAAAGGACAGCAGATCATCTGAAGGATATCATGACAATGATTGAAGGGAAGGTCGAGGGTGAGTAAACCTTTATTCTCCATGGCGCGCGTAAAGCTGATTCGCCATTGAGTTAGATATCGACCATAAAGTCGAAGAGCTGCAGACAGAAGTAGCCCATGTGTATGATTGTCCTGAGCTGCAAGTATATCAGGTGTGCAATGAAAATTGGCGTCCGAGGAACGAACGTAGCTTGCTAACTGGTTATTTGCTTTAGTACGACCTTCGTGCTGTGCTGTTCCATACAGGTCTACCCGGAAGGAAACAAATGTATTCATATGTTCAAGATACTGACAAAACATGGTGGAAAACTGTTGATCACGAAGTAACGGAGGTATGCACAGGACTCTACTTCGAATCACTAGGTATTAACGCTAGTGGTCTATAGGTGCCTGAAGAGACCGTTCTTTCAGACCCAACCGGTATTCATCTAGGTGCTGGGCCATATATGGTTTTCTACAGTCGGAGTATGTCGGAGGAGCATCTTCACGAGCCCTTGGTTTGGCCTGTTATGTTTTCTGTAGGTATTTCCTTTGATGTCGAGTGCATTTAATATTCTTACATCGTTTTTAGGAGGCTGTCGAGGAGAATAATAAAAGGTTCCTCGCGATAATGCATCCAGAACTCGGTATATTTTCAAGCTCGCGCTCATCTCCCGATCCTGGTTCATATCCACTTGTGACGCGAGAACTTCCGGCCCTTGGAGAAAGACTGGCCACTGGTGTTTCGCGCCAAAATTCGCGTTCAACGACTTTGGACAGTCTGCCACCTAATTATCAATGAGAGGACAGTGTTTTCTCTTTCTCTATCTCCTGCCAGTTTCTGGCATGAAGATGCTTTGTACGATTTTACGAGAAGCCAAATTGTAATTTTAATGTTCGCAATCTTAATGATGGAAAGGGGCGCAGTTTGCAAATTTTGATCTTGGTGTGATGATGTGATGCGTTAATTTAGCTCGGCATCAATAGGAGCGCGCTCGTCAGCACCAGCACCACCATCTCATGAAACTGCTTCAAACATCTTTATATTCGCTCCACCTACCGATTTGATACCACACTGTCGACTACTCGAGATACAATCTTGAACGTTTGAACTTTAATCCCTCAAAATGGTTTCAGCAGACAACCTCAATCTTGATGTGCTCGAGCTCATTTTTCACTTTTTGTCGGGCAACGATCTTCCATCAGTGGCACTTGTCAGCAGGTCGTTTCTTGCGGGAGTCATTCCAAGACTGTACAACACGATCCCATATCGTATGAGGCAGGTTAAGGGGTATGCTGGGGTGAGTGCGCACACGGTCTTTGAGGAGTCCTTGCTCAAGGATACAGAATGAAACCATGTCTCCGTTCGCCGCCATAATCGCACATCCACACCTTGGAGTCCATGTTCGTAACATAGGTGCGCGATAAACTTTTTTTAGATGAAACCTACCATGTCGATTACATTCTTGTTCCCAGATATTCGGTCAGTACCCATGCTGAAGTCGCAGCTACATCCAGTCTTCGTCCGTGAATGCAAAGAGGCTCTCCAACTATGCAAGAATCTATCAAAATTCAAATGTACGGTCCCGGGCGTTTTGGCCATCTTTTTACCAGCATTAGAAGACAAGCAACGGTTGGAGAGCATGCGAATGCATGCAAACCTAACGACGACCCAAGCAAACATACTTATGAAGTTCGACAAGTTGCAGAGCCTTGCCGTCGAATTTGCGACGTGGAATGTTGTTGACATGCTTCCCTCGTGGATATCGTCCCTCTCAAAAACTCTGACGAGTCTAACTCTTTACGTGCGTTTGTTTTGCACGGTGTGACGTCGTACATACGTCCTGACCTAGCATAGATGATCAACGAGCTCCACGAAAGTGTCTTGGAGTCGATGCTGGTCCAACTACCTAATCTTCTTGGTCTACACGTTATTGGCTGCCCGAAAGTCGATCATATTATTATCCTGCGACAAGCCTCAAAGACCCCACTTCTACAGTGCCTTTCTCTAACAACATCAGAGAGCACCTATGCGCTCACGCTACCTCCTCCATCTCTGCGGCATCTGAGACACGTTGCATTTGATACTCGGTACACACTCCAACCATCTCCCTCTCCTTCAATTCTTGCATCTATACTGTCTCATCTCAAGACATCCGCCCCTGCTCTGCTGTCCTTTTCCATAAAGCTTCCAGAGCGCAAGGTGATCGTAGGCGAACCGTTCGTCTCTCAGCTCGTAGAGCTCTTTGGCTTCTCGCTCAAGCGGCTCGCGTTCTTGGACTGTGGGGTAAGCCTGGATTCTGTAGCAGAAATTTGCAAATCATGCCCACATCTTGAACGCCTCGACATAGCCATTCCCATGCAGGAGATTGTGAGCCCCGGTTCCTTGCTTCTTGTGGACTGAGGCACTGATTTCGCACTGCGTAGCCGGGATTCATAAAAAACATCGCGCCCTCTCGATCCCTTCGGACTATTGTGGACGTCGACAACCATGTAGACCATGGGATCAAGAAAACGCTTAGCCCCGATAATGTCACCAAAATGTTCGCAAGATGTCGCAGCTTGAGAAAGATTGTCACCAATTACAGGATTTGGAGGGTGAGAGACGTGTTGCTTTCCTTCTGTGATTTGCATCCCTGATCCATTCTCATCGCCTCAAGGGTCGCATAATAAATGGCAATGTCGAAGTCGACATCGAACGGCGCTTCTCGCACACTTATGATTTGTTGTGGTTCAACCCTCCGGAATCATGATGCAACCGAGGGAACGGCTATTCTGATTGAGTCAAATGTTGTCATCTATCTACGTGGTATGCAATCCGATCATGTCAATCGTGCGTGTATCACACTCGCTGAACTTCTACTTCTCTCCGTGTGGACCGACAATCAAAAAAAAAATGGACAGAAAACCGATATCTATGGAGTTTCATTGTCCTTTACCAATGTCGCGTATCCCACAGCGCCCACTAGGCCAAGTGCGGCCGCGTGTTTAACGGGGTTTTGCTTCAACAAATCGACGATAAGAATTTTGTCGCCTTTATTTCAGATATTCACTCACCTGGTTCGCGGATGGGCCAGATGATCCAGAGGGCTGATGATGGTACCGAGTGATACGAGCGGGTCCATCAAAGAGTTGAACCAAGGGCTCGGATGAACTGAATGGCCTTGTGGGTACTGTATTTTTGGGCACCCGGGAGGGCGATGATGGTGCCCGCAGACCAGCGTCGCGCAGGCGGCTATGGAAAGCTGGCGTGGCGTTTTTAGGTCTCGCGGGACCGTCGAAAAGTATTGGTTGTGGAAGTGGGGCAGGTGCTGATCTTGTAGGTGATTTGGGAGTCGTGGAGGATGCACCTGCCTTCGCATGCGCACTGCGAATGAAGGCGCTCGACTCTCCGAGCCGATTTGGGGCGTCGAAAATGTCGAAGATGGGCTGGAGAGTAATTTCTTCGACCTGGTCAGTGAGAGACGGTGAGAGGGCAGTAGCTTGGTTTATAGACGAAGAGTGGAGTAGTCTGCTTGATTGAGCACTACGGCATGCAGCTGATGATAGAGCTCTAGCGCGTTTTACGGTCAAGGTGGACATGATGAAAAAACAATGCGAAGGGTGAAATGAGTAGAAACAGAACGACGATGTAGTTGTTTTTATACCTCCAAAGCTTGTGCCATTCTCAAAGAGGTCACAGTGGACGTTTGGGGGAAACTGCACCCAAAGGAGGAAATACTGAAACAAACAAATGCTCCTGGCGGAGATTGACATTACAGCTGACTGCCAATAGCACATACACGGTGAGAGCGCTCGCAAAAATGCAATTTATATAGCAGAGGAGTGGTGTTATAATAACTTCCAAATCGTTAGGTTCGGTTGTTTCTGGCAGGTTTTTCGGATAGGTAGACATTGACGTGAATGCTGGAAGATCTTCTGCGCGTATCATGACACCTCCAGTTCACACTCGTTGAAGAGTCTGCGGACATGGTGCGGATTTAAAGAGCATAATGCACAGGTTCAGATCGCTCGCAAGCTTGTAGAAACTTCCATAATGAGCGGTTCTTGAATACGATTGCAGAGCGATCATGTCAATGTAGTAACCATTCATTAAAGGGTTATAACATTGACATATTGCCAAGGGAGGTCGACGTTAATATGTAGCAGTCTGTTAGACCAAAAGACTTGCAAGAGACTGTATCAGGTTGGATAGCTCGAAGAACTGGCCGCTCAAACGCCACCGATCTCGAGGAGAGAAGTCGTTTGTTTGCATCACAATCGCGATGCCTCCTAGATAAAACACACGGTCAAAAATAAATGTGAGGCACCATGGAGGTTGGGGACCATTTAGGTACCATTTCGGTGATTTTTCTTGGGTGCGCAGCCAGAAGTTCAAAGGCGCAGCATAATCGTTGATTGAAGGGCGTTCTTGCGAATAGCCAATTTGAGTTTTGCCAAGCCAAAAGCAAGTTTATCTGAGCGAATAATCAGCGTAAAGCTGAGTGCGGCTTTTCTCTTTGAGAGGGATTCAACGGAGAGATAATTTCCGAGATAAGATCATTGATTCGCCAAGGCCACGTCGCTGGTGTGTTGGGACACGTAGGACGAAGTAGATCCAGTCGCCGATTCAGTGTAGCCTCGGCGTGCAGTAAATTGCGAGCGTCAAGAATGAATATCAACGAGAGCAGCGGTGCGGTAGGTTCATTGACGATGTCGGACTGTCTGAGCACGCCCAATGACTTAGCATCCAACGGGTGAACAACGTCGCAAGTGTTAAGATACCCGAGGATTCCGTCATCCCACTTGACAGCTGGTGCGTCGGGGGTAAAGAAGCTGCATGGAAGGTATCGGCTTCCATGTTGACTGCGCAAAGTTGGAGGGCCGTTTTCTGGAGAATTTACAGTATGAACGCAGCTGATCCACGTTTATGGTGGTAGAATGACCGTACCCGACTCGAAAATTGACCGGTGCTTTTGAATTGAAGACTTCCCATTTCAAACTAGACAGCCCCAAGGGAAGTCGATTTCTTTTCTGATCGCAAGAGTTGGCGCTGAGCGTTGAGTAGTGAGCGCCGAGCAAGGGGATTTGGGAAATCGAAGGAAAATGGCAGAAAAATGGCAGAAAATAAAAGAATTTTAAGCACGTAAATGGTGCTCTTAAAGTCGAGGCGTTTCGTTCCACCATGCCTTGCAAACGTTCAAACCCTTGTTCAGTCGATGAGTTTTGAGTTCAAGTTCAAGTTGAATGAGAACAAAATGTCACGGTCGCGTATTTACCCATGTTAGAAATGAAGGTCTCCGGTGGAGCGGCGTAGTTCAACTTGAACTAGTTGCCGCGCTCGAATGGCAGGTCCACCACAACGACTCGGATCTGCTCCGACTCCTCGAACTTTGGCCATTGGTTTCAACAACAACGCTGCACACAACTGCTATGCTAATTAAATTTTGGTTCTCACTGTTTTACACCTGAAGGCTTCGCCGAAATGAAATCGTGTGACGTGGATCGATGAGGTGAGAAGCAAAACTCAATCTTCAAATTGACGGCGCTAACATGGTATATCGAGTAGATGAAAACACACTTGATTCTGTGAAACAATCCGCTAATTCAGGGGAACAGCCTTGGAGTCAGTCTCTCTAGAACGAGGCTACGCAGGATGCCTATAAGTCCGGCCACGCCTGGCCACGCTGAAAACATGCCCTATACACGTGTTGCAAAAAGACCGAAGTTAGATCAGCATTCATATTGCAGGATGCTGCCAGTGCCAGTGCATGTCCGTTTCATTCCGCCTCTCCGCTGCATGAGGGCGATGTTCCCAGCATTCAAAAACTGAGCTCTGAACCTCGCATTCGCCTCACTACTCTCATAATGACTGCGAACGCCTCTGATGTCGACATAGATGTCGCTCCCTTGCCGCAGTGCGGTTTCGGGACAGATATCGATTTCGATTCGTTGATCAAGTCCAATCGATTCCTCTACCGTGTATATACCCCCAAGGAAAGGTCACCGTTTGCCGACGATACCGACCCTTTCTTCGTTGCTCCGAAGTTCGACGAGCTGGTCGCTCGCTCACCTGTAGATCCTCCCAATGTCAAATTCAATGAACCAGTTGTCGGTTCGTACGCGGAGGTCGCACGACACATGGAATGGACTACACGGACGTCGTCATGTTATGTCTCGACGTCCTTCAGCTTTACCTGGGCTATCTGGGAAGCAGTAAGACGTTACCACATCGGTGTGAAGAAGGATGTGGAGATTGCGATCATCGATTCGAGAGCACTCGGTGGCCGGGCAGCTACTGCCATTCAGCTACTGAAGAAGAGTTCGCCCGAGGAGTATGTGCTATTTTCTTGGTTCTGACTGCTCTTTACTGATCAAATATGTCAGGCGCACCGAGCAGTTCTGGAAATGGTATCGTTTCTCGCAGGACTCTCAGTCAGTTCTCGTGTATGGGGCAGTTCCTCGGACAGCGGTCCTTGCGTCTATTCCCCTGCTGCAAATTCTCCGAAAGATGCCATCGTACTTCTTACGGAAGGATATCCAAATCATTAGCGGAAATCCACTCGATCAAGTCGCATGGGATTACACGCAACGCAAACACAACTACCGTCATTTCTGTCAGGAGATGACTAAAGTTTTCATGGCAAGATCCGTGGACGTTCGTCTGCGAGATTCGACAGCAGGGGCAGTTAGGCTGGCCTTATCGTTTCTGCGGCCATTCTTCCACAATGTCGTGCAAGACGACTTCGACCTCGCCATATCTTATCTCCGCACTCTTGCTGTCACCATTTCCGCATGGCCCGGCGGTGGGTGGGTGAAGGATCACCCAGAAGTGCAACAGATCGTTGAAGTTATGGTCCTATCACTCGGGGAGGAGCTCAGGGAGAAGTACTCCCAGCAGAAGCAAGAAGAAATTTCTCGTCTTCAATTCGTTATCGACGGACTGGAGCAGACTATCAAGACCCAACAGAGCTTGAACTATCTTGCCGCAGCCGACGTCGAAATCGATCCGGACGATGACTTTGAAGTCGAATTCGAAGAGTCGGACGAACCTACTCTTGTGAACCGAATCGACAACGTACCGAGCACACCACCTCGTCCTTCTCGTCACATGTCGGTTGCTGTCCTCCCGCGAATCCCAATCTCCTTTCAAACTCCAATCACACCGCCGGAATCGCCGCGTCGTTATCTCTTCGTCCCCACAGTCACCGTACCGTTGGGCGACATCACATCTGCAAGCCAGTTTTCCTTCCAATTGCCCAAAGAGGAACCTACGCAGAATGAGGAAGTTCAGTCTGCCAAGTCTCCCGCGGTCTCGAATGAGCCAGCCTCCCCTCCAGCAAGTCCGCCGACAGTGTCTCCCGTGTTTTCGCATATGCAACTTCACGTCATTGAGGAAATCGAAGATGCTCAGGAAATTGATAGCGTCCGAGACTACCAAGGAGATAGCACACATTACGCAAATGCCGACAATGTTATGTCGGACGCGGAGGAACTGGTGACAGAGGTTGTTGGGTCAAAGAATGAAGATCCAGCCAAGCAGGCAATAGTTGATGCTGCACCGCTCGACGAACAGACCGAAGGAGAAGAGAGAACGAAACACGAGGCCGAACCGTCAAGTGATCAAGAAACAGTTCTTGAGCATGATGATTTCCCCTCACCCACGTCTCCATCTCAGCAATGGGTCTTCGTTGGGCAGCTGGGGTCTCCTTTTTCCTCACGGCGCTCCTCAATTATGTCGGTGGACACCCTCTGCGAGCCTGTTGAATTCCCGATGAAACGCTTATCAACCTATTCCGATTCTTTCGACTTTGTGCCGATGCCATCACTAGCAGACCTATCATCCAGAACTATATCATTTTCAGATCACTCTCCTTTCGCAGTTCCACCCATTATGCACAATCTTGCTCCAGTGGATATTGTCTCCCCTTCCCTGGCACCTTGTAACTCTGAACACGCTGATGCATCTTTGCCTTTAATGGCCTCTGTCTCAAGATCAGCTTCATCAGCATCATCAACTACGTCTACGAACTCTTCTGCGTCTACTGCATCTGATGCGGCGTTCATTACGCCACTGCCGCCCTCTCCAACATTATCTATCGTATCTCTATCATCAACTCTATCGCGAACATCCTCTTCTCAATCATCCGCGCCAAAGACTCCTGTGGACGATGATTTACCCCCCTCAAAGGTTATACCGATCATTCCGCCCAAGCCGCGTATCAGCTTGCTTTCCCCGCTTCTCGTACAGGATATCGAGGATGAAGAACACAAAAGTTTGTGGCCGACGAGGGTTGCAATGTCCTCCGATACTGCCTCATACATCGTCACCGGATTCTTGGTTGGTGCATTTATCACTCTATTCCTCTTTTCGACCCAGCGCAGGACGCTGCTCCATTTGACATAGGGCTCGTCCCGACTCTTTTCTTGGAGCTGGCGCGCTTTTCGTCATGATTTACGCTTTATTGCGTGTTTATGCATTCCGGCATTGCTTTCGTTTTCATCTCGTTTTCTTGATTCTGGTCGGAATGTACGTGTAAATTTCGTTCACCCCACTCAATGAATTGTAGTATTACCATCCAACCTTGTAGAAGTATGCATACGCCATGTTGTAGGATATATGTATGTGATTAGATAATAAAATTATATGCCGTTCCCTCATTGTCTTTTCGAAGTTCATTCGAAGTTAGGGGCCATAAGTATGAATAGGCGTGAGACATTCAAAGTATCCGGACTTCGGCTGCCGAAGTGCGTCAATGTGCAACTTTTGAACGATGACAAGACGATGACGATGAACTCTCTCAATAACTTATCCCACAAAAACCAGCTTATCGCAACCGCTGTTGCTGCATCGGTGGCAACAGCAGGGCTTTTTCAGGCCTACCATGTGCATTCACGGCGCGTACGACGCAGGGAGTTAGACGAAGAAATCAAGCGCTCGATTACCGACCTGTCGAATGACTCTTTGCAAAACTCACAGCTAGACTTTCCGGAACCCACTTTTCAACCGAAGAGCGCAAATTACGATGAGGAACTCATCCGGGAGCAACTTGCAAGGAATTATGTGTTTTTTGGAGAGGATGGAATGGCGAAGATTCGTCAAGGGCGTGTTGTTGTAGTGGGATGTGGTGGAGTTGGGAGTTGGGCCGCCGTGATGCTTGTCAGATCGTGAGTAGTGCAAGTCGTTCTATATTTTTTTTTGAAAGTAACCTTTGTTCTTTAGTGGTATCGCCAATATTCGCCTTGTAGACTTTGACTATGTCTCGCTCTCTTCCCTCAACCGGCATGCCACTGCAGGTATCACGGACGTGGGCACACCAAAAGTGAAATGCATAGAAAAAGCATTGAAGCAGATCTCAAAGTGGGTAGAAGTGGATGCGCGGATTGAGATCTGGAGGAAAGAAGACGGCGGCGCGCTGTTGGAAGATGTGGACTGGGTAATTGGTGAGTGGTCCGGCTTTGGTAAGTGTGATGTTTTGAATTAACCTTTGTCTACAGATGCCATAGACAACATCCAAACGAAGGTAGACCTCTTAAAATACTGCCATGATAATCAGATCAAGGTATGACTATTCGTCTTCATCGTATTTCTGAAACGTTCTTACACGGTGCAGGTCTTTTCTTCTATGGGAGCTAGTGCAAAATGTGATCCTACAAGAATACAAATAAGCGATATCTCATACACTATTTACGACCCACTTGCACGCTCAGTGCGACGGCGCCTACGCCTGCTCGGTGTCGACTCTGGAATACCTGTCGTCTACTCCACCGAAGTACCTGGCGACATCAAACTCCTGCCACTCCCCGAGGAGGAATTTCAAAAGGGATCCGTGAAAGAGCTCGGTGTATTCGACGACTTCCGCGTTCGCATACTGCCTGTCCTAGGACCTCTGCCTGCTATCTTCGGCTTGAATATTGCGACATACATTCTTTGCGAGTTTGCAGGAAAGCCTATTTCAAACCCCCTCCCAATCAAAAATAGGAAGAAGCTCTACGAACGGATATACAGAGATCTGCTTCATAGAGAATCCAAAATTTCCGGACATCAAATCAAGTATGTTACACATTCCCCCCCAATTGTTACCCCTCTAATATTTCCGTGCAGTAAACTACCGATAGACGAAGATGATGTGGCACTTATATTCGAAGATCTCTACCGCGGCCGATCAGTCGTACCGCCGCATGATGTCCCTTCGCGACCTACTCTCGTCCGGTGGGACTCTTCTCGCCCACTGAGCATCGAGAATTGTGTCGTGTTTGAGCTCAGCGACGCGGAAAAGCATGTCAAGGCCTGCTGGAACCCCGATGGTTCTGCCACTACTTCGACGACGCCTGATGCCCTGTGGGGTCGGGAGGTAGCGGCCATTGTGGCACGTAGGAGCGCCGAAGCGCGGAGAGTGCTTGAGTGGGTGATGTGAGGTATGAATTACGTCGATGATGACCTTTGCAATGTATGACATATATCAGAAGTTAATGCCCCATATTCCGAACATGTCCGAGCTTTCTGACTACATTTCGAGGTCAATAGGTGTGATGCTCGTGCATATCTTATCTGATAAGGATCACAAGATCGCGCCATGTGCCTCCCGTGTCATGGAATTTGACGCGTTGACGCAAGACCTAGATCCCACTAACTATAAATCAGAGACACATCACAACATGAGAGTATCTCCTTGTTATCTCCCGTCCATCTCTGATCTTTCGCACCACACCTGGAAACTCAAGAGTCTAAATGGCAGGCCGGCAGCAGCACAAACCTAGTACCATCGAAGACTGGCAGCGCTCTGACAAATATCACAATTCCTTCCTCATTCCTAAGGATGATATTCTTGACGCGATTGTGAAGAATAATCAGGACCAGGGTTTGCCTGATATTGCGGTGTCTGCGGCGCAAGGCAAATTCTTACATTTGCTGGTGCGATCATTGGGCGCTAAACGCGTCTTGGAGGTCGGAACATTAGGAGGGTAAGTCATTTCATATGACCGAACTTGTTTATTGACTGAGCTGACACGTTTTTTGATTGCAGATATTCAACAACGTGGCTTGCGCGAGGTCTCCCTGCTGACGGGCGCATCATAACTCTGGAAATATCGGCTCATCATGCGAAGGTATGCCGCTCATATCTCCAATTCTTCTGACATAGTAGAATTGCAGTAGCCCACGTTTTAATCGCAGGTCGCACGAGAAAACCTGAAGAACGCAGGGTTCGTAGATCAAGTGGAGGTCATTGAGGGACCTGCAGCGCAGACGCTTGCAACCCTCAGCCCGTCACAGCCATTTGACCTCGTTTTTATCGACGCGGATAAACCATCCAATCTAATTTACTTCACCGAGGCGAAAAGGCTGGTTCGCAAGGGCGGTGTCATTGTACGCTCTCACTCCCTTCTTATCTTTCCTCATAGTTGATTAATTATATATCGTTCAATTCCGCCCAGATTGTAGACAACGTAGTCCGCCATGGAGTAGTTTCTGATCCCGACTATACTGACGCTCAAGTTGAGGGCGTGCGTGCACTGTTACATGCTATCAAAGGCGACAAAGAGGTGGACGCCACGACGATCGGTACTGTGGGTGATAAAGGCTACGACGGGTTCCTATATGCCGTACGGAATTGAGAATGCACAGGTAATCGTGTATTAGCATTTCCGCTATAACGTTTTTATACATATCTTGATTATAGCGTTGGTAAATTCGGCTGAGTACAGTGCTCAAGGAATTGAAGCTCTGAGGTGACATGATAGAGAACTAGAGCGTAAATACTGCACTCCACAATAAATTTGATCTCCAGCATGATGTAAACAGTGTCGCCTCCTGCAGTGATTGGTATTAAAATCCAACGCTGCGCATACCTTGCGAAGCTCCAGTTTACCCCAGCCTGCTCCTGCGGTCCAGCTCAAGTTCAGCTCCATTGATTGTGCTTTTCCACCTTCATTCTGATCAGTACATATCCTTTTCCTGCAAAAATGGAAATAAGGTGACACGCTATGTTTCGATGGACTTCCCATTTGCATCCCTCATAAGAGGAACAAAAAAACAGTCGGATGGTGTCCTTCCATTGGTTCAATGCTGCGGTTAGTAATGATCTTATCTGATATGCAGTTTCCGCATCCACGCGGCGGATTCTTGTGCACCGTTCATCTAGGTGAAGGATATAGAAGTTCATGTCAGTACGTTTTGTCATTTGTGCTTCTTCTGGTAATTATCGGTTAGGCGGCTTAAAATCTAACCGAGAAACACAGTGGCCGGATAGGCGCCCTATAGATATCTGATGCCGATTGCTGCGCTTCGACGCGTCAGTCTTTGATTTCACTCGGTATCTCCTGTACAGCTCCAATTGAAATTTAAAAGCGACCCTTTATTCGACTATAAAATGATCAGACAGACTGGAGGCACTTCTGAAATTTCTCCGCTCTCCCATCGTTACAGACATACACCAGTGAAAATGGGACTCGAAGAACAATTCGTCCGCCCAACCAGTGTCCAAGAATGGAAACGGTCCGATGAATATCACAACTCCTTCCTCATTCCCAAGGACGACATCCTCGACACGGTTGTAAAAAATACTGCTGATCAGGGCCTCCCAGCCCATATCGCAGTCTCTGCGGCCCAGGGCAAGTTCTTGCATTTGCTCGCGAGGTCCTTGGGTGCGAAGCGCGTCCTCGAGGTCGGCACTCTCGGAGGGTAGGCAACCTTTCTTTCGCTTTCTTTCAAGCCTTTAACGCATATTACTTTGTGTCTGCAATAGGTATTCAACGGTGTGGTTCGCGAGGGGCATTCCTGCTGACGGACGTGTTGTGACCCTCGAGTTGTCTCCCCACCATGCCGAAGTGCGCTTTTCTGTGATTCAAACTATTCTTATTACTAACGTGCTGTATATAGGTGGCTAGGGAGAATATAAAGACCGCTGGCTTAGAACATCTTGCGGAAGTTATTGAAGGACCTGCCTCGGCGACCCTGGCCAAGATGTCCCCTGAAGAGCCTTTCGATCTCGTCTTTATCGATGCGGATAAGTCCTCCAATGTTGTATACTTCACCGAGGCCAAAAGGCTTCTTCGAAAGGGTGGTGTTATTGTACGTTTCCCCTGACACTCTTACAAGTGAATGAGCAAATGCTAATTCCAAAATCTTACAGATTGTGGACAATGTAATCCGCTATGGACGCGTCTCCGATCCCTCCTTCACTGACCCGGAAGATGAGGGCGTTCGCAATCTCCTGAAGTTCATCAAAGAAGATAACGAAGTGGATGCTACCACCATCGGAACCGTGGGTGAGAGGGGATGGGATGGTTTCATTTACGCGGTCAAGAATTGACCATGCCATTTGCACGCCCTCAGTGCGAATCCATCTGACTTGTAAACATTATCTCATAGTTTCGTCATCGCAATCTGAAGAATTATGATTTAAGCTCCGAATTTTCTATGCTCGCGAATTCGAAGAACCAACCAAAGCAAATGATCTCCCAACAGTATTACTAGAAATAGAAATAAATTCCACTTATGGACTTATTCAATGTTCTATTACGGTCAATACTTCAGCTTCAATATTCGGACTCTACAGAGATTCCGGCCGAATAACTACGGATTATTATGATGTGCTTGTGGGGAGGGCTGATATTGTTTGGTTGATTCCTTGTGCTCTCATTCGCGGCCAAACGGAGCAGCTTTCGCGATGTGGCGTGGGAACACCACGTGGAATAAAATCGAATCCGACGTTGAACGTTCAACCCCCGGGCCCACTTGTTCTTCCGCCACTGCGTTTGTCAGTCATTCCTGGATCCAGTTCTACAGCAGTCTATGAAATCCCTCTTATGCCATCTCTACCTTGGGTAGATGAGGATGTCACGACCACCCGCAATATACCATGTAACATGAAGCCATGCCAAATGGTTAACCGATGAGATCGAGAAGACACTTGTTGGTCCTATGCCAGCGCACGAATTCTTGGAGCGCTGTATCCCATTAGCAGGGAATTGACTTAACTCGCAGATGGCTCCTTACAGATGAGCCAACACACAATATCCTTGCGCATATATTGACTCAAGCTCTGTAGTCTTGCGCTTTCTGCACGGACGATGAGCTCAAAGGCTCTAGCTCACTCAGATTCTCTGGTATCATGTTCTCTAGCGACTTCATTGACTATTGCGATGATCCTGTGGACGGATGTATGCACTATGCTTACACTTGGCAGGCCAAGGAAGACATAGATTCCTGCTTGGGAGTACTTGTCATTTAGGGAGAGTACTTTGCGAGCGAAACTGCTGATGACTTTCTCTATGGCGATATCTCAGATGAAATAGCCCCGACGCGCAAAAAAAAAAAAATCAGGACAGCAGGTCTCGTTCGTTGCAGATATATTCTTCCACCAACGACGGAACTTCATCTATTCCATCTTCATGAAGCTGTCAAATACCACCGACGCCCACAGCATCTTTGAGATTTCCTCTGGAGGTTCAGTGGCCACATGACGGACGCGCAATGCGGTAGTGATATTACACTAATCACGGCTAATGAGGCTGGGGGAAAGCTTTTCGCGGAGGCTATCGAGGCTCATGTCAGGGCTCAGCTGGGCGTCAACTTGAAGGAGAGTACAGCCGCCGCTACGAGTCAAAAAGAGCTGTTAAAAGTCCCTATCAGGGAACATATGCGTGTCACCACTGTCGAAGTGAAGGAGAGAGTAGAATTCGACGAGAGTCAGAAGACTGTCGAATTTCTTCTCGACTCTGTTGGAGTGGGGGGTCCAGGATCTCTCATCTCACCCTCGACTATAGGCTATTGGGCTGTCCACACCAAGGAAAGAACTGTCCGATTCTTCAAAGATACTTGGCGTACTGCAGATTCGGGATGTATGGAAATCGAAGGCCGAATCCTTGAAAAGCTGTTTATCTCGGGGTTGAACGAATATGGATCGAAGTTGCTTTGTTGGAGCGATGTTGGTCATATGGTGCGTTTATATGGGGATTATTGGCCCGTAATTGACTTCTCTCAGAAAGAACATCGCACAGCAACCAACCGACAGTGCACCAAGGCTTTGGCTGCTGGCGTTTGGAACAAGCACCAGCGAAATGGTTCAATGAAGCTCGCTCCGAACGTCCATTATCGCCAAGCTGCCAGGGAGGCAGGGTATACGTTACACCAGATATCGGGGACGCAGGAGCTGCTCAAAGATGCTCATTCCATCTTCTCTGGTATGTGTTTTCCTCTGTTTGTCAATACCCTCATATTTACTTTACGCCACGTCCTCGCCAAGTGTAATCGTCTTCATCGATGCGTTACGGGTTCGAATATATTGGTGGGGAGCGCAAGTAAACTGACAGCAAGGTCATCAGGGAAGTATCCTGCGAAGACGAGAAAGGCGTGTCCAGGTGAGATATCATGTTACGATTCTTTTGCTCACTGGTATTAATTTAGCACCCCCCAAGGTACCTGGCCAACTTGGAGGTTGTTATGCATTGTCGTTGGTCGAACTAGAACAATAATCTGTGCCCCAGGCCCTCAAGGCCTCAGAGCTTTCTCGCTATCGCTCATGTCAAATGACATTGAGGTCGATGAATCATGATAGACGCTCAAAAGCTCCGACAACGTGATCCTATTCGTAATGTATTTATAAGTAATTCTAGACTTTCCCTCGTTACTCAACCACGCTCGTCACCGTGCCAACATGCGCGTTCCTCAAAATTTCGTGCATTTCCATGCAAGAAAAAAACATCTCGGCTCAGGAAGGGGGTTTGCGGGGGATAATTCTATTGGGAAACCCCCTTTCCCGATAAGCTTGGGGTTTCCCAATCCTAGCAATTTGACGGGGTCCTGAACATGCCGTAGAGTCGGAACTTCGGCAGGGCTTGGGGTCCTGCTGACCATTCCTGCATGGTAATTGACGTCTGTAGGACGAGGGATGTAAGTGTTAGAGCTGAAATATATATGGAGGTATATGTGGGTAATATCAATGTAAACCTACATTTTCTAAAATCTCTGAGGCATTTTCGAGCAGTAATAAAGCAGAGAGTAGGTGGAGACGGTTGGCATTGAGTGGCTATACATTTCACACGGTGGCCGAGTAGACCTCTACAATGAGTGCCCGAAACGTGCACAAGTAATCTCTGAGCCATGAAAGCGGATGTAATATATTATGTATATGTATACCTATGCAGGAAAATTGTTTTCGTGTCCGTAGGACATTCACTGTCTAATATGTGCATAAATTTCTGCATAGCCCTGTTTAGCGCGGCCTTCAGCGTATGTCAACCCAAAATGTCATGGTCATTCCATTGTCTTTTGGCATAAGGCATGTAATCATGTTGATAAATATGAATAATTCTTATTCATAGAGATCTGGTTCGTGTAGGAGGTGCTACGATGAGATTGAGGCGCATGAGAGGCGCATGATGGCGTCTGCCGGACACCTGCCGTGGAATATCACGCGGCACGGCGGCACATTTGATGAGTGGGACCGGGCTTCCCAATAACCAAGCTGGGAAACCCCAGGCTTACCGGGAAAGGGGGTTTCCCAATAGAATTATCCGTTTGCGGGAAAGCCTAAGCCAATGAAATGCGTCATCTAGGTTATCATAATGCGAACGCCGCATAGGGATAATTCTATTGGGAAACCCCCTTTCCCGATAAGCTTGGGGTTTCCCAATCCTAGCAATTTGACGGGGTCTCGATTCTATTAATTACGCCGAACATGCCGTAGAGTCGGAACTTCGGCAGGGCTTGGGGTCCTGCTGACCATTCCTGCATGGTAATTGACGTCTGTAGGACGAGGGATGTAAGTGTTAGAGCTGAAATATATATGGAGGTATATGTGGGTGTAATATCAATGTAAACCTACATTTTCTAAAATCTCTGAGGCGTTTTCGAGCAGTAATAAAGCAGAGAGTAGGCGGAGACGGTTGGCATTGAGTGGCTATACATTTCACACGGTGGCCGAGTAGACCTCTACAATGAGTGCCCGAAACGTGCACAAGTAATCTCTGAGCCATGAAAGCGGATGTAATATATTATGTATATGTATATCTATGCAGGAAAATTGTTTTCGTGTCCGTAGGACATTCACTGTCTAATATGTGCATGAATTTCTGCATAGCCCTGTTTAGCGCGGCCTTCAGCGTATGTCAACCCAAAATGTCATGGTCATTCCATTGTCTTTTGGCATAGGCATGTAATCATGTTGATAAATATGAATAATTCTTATTCATAGAGATCTGGTTCGTGTAGGAGGTGCTACGATGAGATTGAGGCGCATGAGAGGCGCATGATGGCGTCTGCCGGACACCTGCCGTGGAATATCACGCGGCACGGCGGCACATTTGATGAGTGGGACCGGGCTTCCCAATAACCAAGCTGGGAAACCCCAGGCTTACCGGGAAAGGGGGTTTCCCAATAGAATTATCCGCCGCATAGGGATGGAAGCTTGTGTTTGCGGCTCCCGAAAATCGGGGCGTGAACTAGACTCTAGTGCATCTGACCAAAGATATGCTGATGCCTGGATAAGAAATGGGAGAGAAAAGTGCGCGATGGAGGGTGGAGAATGAGATACGTTGTTGCGTGTTCCATAATAGTAGACGTTTGATTCAGATGTGCGACCTAGGCATAGGCGCTGGAGGAGGTTTCAGAGAAAAGAGCAAAAAGATCCGAAAGGAGACTCGAAGAGAGGATCAGAGTCCCACGCCATATGGGCCGAGGGAGGTGTTACGTGAGTGCTCTGACCAACTTTATGCGACGAAACTGATCCCAACCATCCTTCTTTCCTCCCACTACGAGCCTACTGACGACCTCAACGACGCCGACGACGACGACGAATACGACAAACTCGACCCCCCTCCCAGTGGTGACGTCGTGGAACACACTCCATAACTACATCATACACCTGTCATAACCCCCACCCCCGCCGTCTACCAGCTGTCGCTCAGGATGCCCATTAGCTCCCCTTTGCCGTCGCCAATGGCGCTCAGCAAGGCCTCGCAGTCCTCTTCCATATTCAAGAAGCGCTCAGCAAACCCTGCTCTCCCCGCGGACGCAGCCTCGTACCTCTCTGCGCTGTCACAGGCGGATGCTTCCGCTCGTGCACGAACTGGCACGTCAGGCGCGTCGAACATCTCCACCCCGGCCCTGTCGCTCTCGTCCTCCGTCACCTCCTCGTCCGAGGACACCGTGCTCCACGAGGCCGAGCACTTGACAGAGATATCCAGCAATGCGGACGGTCTGCTCCTGCCCCTGCACCCGCCAACCTCAGAGCAGGTCTTCACCACCGTGCACACCGAGTTTGGACACTGCGCGAACGAGGCATACCGCACCACGAGCCAGCACAAATTCGGCACGCCGCTCGAGGCGCACGTCGAGCAGGACCCGCCCTACTACATCCTGCTGTCCACCTACATCAGCTACCTTATCCTCATTGTCTTGGGACACATAAGGGACTTTATGGGCAAGCGGCTCAGCCCGTCGAGCTATCACCATTTGATCCCGCGAGATGTGAGTGTTTATTTTTTTGTCCTATTTTTATACGGTCGTACGTGAAGTGTTGGCCTGCCTGCCTTTCGAAGCGTGATGCGGCTGTTGGGTATTTCCACGCGTCGTATTCTGGTGTAATTTTCTGTAGGATATTTGCGCTGCGAATTTGGGGCGATGGGAGATGGTTATCGGTCCACTTCAGCTAGTGGAACACCGGTGGAGGTCCGGTCGAGTAGGCGTAACGCCAAAACATTCAACTTTCACTTCCTCTCGGTGCAATTCTGCTGCGCGCAGTATGTCCTCCCAAGCTGTGCGGTATGACCTCTGTTGGGGCGCTATCAAGCAGATGATAACCAAATACGCCAGAATTAACCTTTCTCTCGTGCCTTGTCTAAAGCATTACTAATGCATATCTATTCAATAGGGCTACGCACCGTTGAACTCGGACTTTGACTCGTTCTACACCAGGCGGCTGAAGACGCGCATGGACGAATGTTTCTCGCAGCCCGTCACCGGCGTCGCTGGGCGCACAATCCTCCTCTTGGACCGTATCTCTCCCGATTATAACCACACTCAGGTATTCACTGGTACCAAGTCACGCGCGCTTAACATCTCGTCGTACAACTACCTCGGATTCGCGCAAGGACGTGGTGGATGTGCCGACGCCGTTGAGGAATCGATCAAGCGGTACGGTGTCTCGACTCTCGGCTCGCGCCTCGAGGGCGGCACCAGTGACCTACACACGATCAGTGAGGCGCTCGTGGCCAAGTTCGTTGGTATGGAATCGGCGCTTATCAGCTCCATGGGTTTCGCAACGAACTCGACCTATATTCCTGCGCTTGTGAGCAAGGGCTGCCTGGTCATCTCTGACGAGTTCAACCACGCGTCGATCCGGTTCGGTGTACGTCTCAGCGGTGCGCATGTGCGCATGTTCAAGCACAACAACATGGAGAACCTCGAGGCGATCCTGCGCGAGGCGATCAGCCAGGGCCAGCCCAAGACGCACCGCCCGTGGAAGAAGATCCTCCTGATCGTGGAGGGGCTCTACAGCATGGAAGGCACGCTCGCGAATTTGCCGGTGATCATGGCGTTCAAGAAGAAGTACAAGGTATGTTCGCTACTGCGCTTTTGCCTTCTGTGGTAACCCTATAACCTTTGTTGGCCAGTTTTACTTGTTCGTCGACGAGGCGCACTCGATCGGAGCTCTCGGCCCGCACGGCCGCGGCGTCGCTGACTATTTCGGGATCGATCCCAGGTCTATTGATATCCTCATGGGAACGTTCACCAAGTCCTTCGGTGCCGCTGGAGGATACATCGCAGGCAACAAGCAGCTCATCGATCGGTTACGCGTGTATGGCCACTCGGGCCCGTATGCGGAGTCGATGACGCCCCCGGTGCTGACCCAGGTTGTGGCAAGCATGGCGAGCATCATGGGCGTGGCGCTGCCCACGGAGCCCACGTCGACAAAGGCGATCATGCACCGCCCGGACAATGAATACCACCACCCCGGCCCCGCACCCGCCTCTGCGCTCCCAGCCTGGCTCACGCTGCCCCCCTCGCTCGCCTCTGGCGCGGAGGGCCTCACGCGCCTGCGCCGCCTCGCATTCAACTCGCGCTACCTGCACAACGGGCTCATCAAGCTCGGGTTCATCACCTACGGGCACCCCGCGTCGCCCATCGTGCCGCTGCTGCTGTTCAACCCGGGCAAGATGAACATGTTCCACCGCATGATGAAGGACAGGCAGACGCCGATTATCGTGGTCGTCGTCGCGTACCCGGCGACGCCGCTGGTGACGAGCCGTGTGCGGTTCTGCGTGAGCGCGGCGCATACGAAGGAGGATGTGGATACGGTGCTGAGGGCGTGCGATGAGGTTGGGGATGTGTTGGATTTGAAGCATGGTTTGCCGAGGAAGGAGCGGTGGAGTGTGGAGGAGGTGATTAGGCAGGCGGTGGAGCTTGGCAAGGCGGCGTGAGTGGGCGATGTGATGATGTCCTCGGGCTTCTTGCCTTTTTGCTTTTTGCTTCATCTTTTGCCTGTCCCACTCTTTGCTTTGCTTTGCTGGCCAGACTCAATGTGCTGAAATCGCGCTTCTTGTCTATTTCGTTGCCCCTGCTGGTGCTCAATTACCCTATCTAATCCTTATTTTCCACCAATGCTCGCCATCCTTCATGCACCATGCCTAGACCCCCACCATTGCCGCCGCCCTTGCTTCCTACATGTTCATTTTCACACGAACTCCTCGTTATCCCCCCATGTCCTATGACACCGTCACGACCAAACAAATCCCAAATCCTAAATTCCAAATTTCAAATTCCAAAAGACTCTTCGTAGAGCAGAGTACTTACAACTTGAACTTACAAACACTGCATTCGTGCCTCCCTTACGATCCTATGCTGTAGTATATTACCCCTTCCGCGTTCTTCGAGTACACAGTTAATGCCCCCATCTACTTTCTCTCCCCTTCCTTGGTAGTCTGACATATTTTTCTACTGGGTTGGGGAGATGTTGCATAGTTTATTAGCCTCTCTTGCTTTTTCCTCCAGTTTCTTTTGGGTGATTGGCTTCTGTGGGCTCTTTTATTTCTAAATAAATGTTGTTGCGTTTCATGCGCTCCGGACATCTTGAGAAATGGACTGTCAGTCAGGTCGCGTTGAAACGGAGTAGCAGTGTGTCTGGCAAATCAAAATGTGCTGAGTTTCTGGCTTGATATTCTGAGGTTACCATTGCAAGAATAGTTGTAAAATTATCCCCAGTATGGAGCGCTCAAAGTTAAAGTTCCCTTGGAGACTTTATAATAGTGAAATAGATGGTGTAAGAAAAAAATAGATGGTCCTATAAATATAAAGACACCCCCTCTAGCCGCCTCTGGGCGCGATGTCGCTCGTCGAAATCTCGCTTCATTCCCATGGTTTGAGCTGTACGCAGTCGCGGAAGTGTGCTCCGGGCAGCAGTCAGCTGTCCAAGTCGGAGAATATATCAACGAGATGACAGATTGTTGCTACCACACGTTTGGGCCTGCGGGCGATGAATACATTGTAAACTGACCACCGTGCGCTGTAATAAGAGTCGAGAGCACACAAGGCTATGGAGCCTCATGGAGCGATCAGATATGTGTTCTGGCTTTTTTTGGCAGCCCAGAGCAACTTCTTTGCGCCCGTCGTTTATTGCGATGTAGGTTGTCCCATTTTTGCTACGAAAGGAAACCATCCCTTCCAAGGTAGTGATTAGTTTTCGGGAGTATATTCTGAGATGTTGATTTACTTTCATGTAATGTATTATTCATAGCTTCCTCAATGAAACGCCGGTCAATCAACGATACGATCTTCAAGATGAACTTGGACTGGTAGGATATTTTTAACAGTCTAAGCGCGTAAAAATATCTACAAGTCCTATTCTTAGAATCATTCTCCGCCTTTGAAAGATGAACGTATCCGACATCTAAACGTCTGGCAGGTGTAGAAGCGCTATTTACGTTCACGGGAATAATTCGTAAAATGGGCGTATGAAAAGGGGGAGAAAATACGATTTCTGAAGTAATTTTCTTTCAGATCTTTCCCCTGGTTTGGAGACCTGGTGTCCAATTTCTTTGCTTCCTCTTTTTTGTCTGCTTTCGATTGATTCGCTTCGCTCATCTTCTATACACACTCTTTTTCTATCGTACACGGAAACATGGCCCGACTCTCGAGAACTCTGCTAGCCTCGGTTCTCGCCGTCTGCCTTTTGCAGTCATCAATTGCTGGTGCGTTAATACATGAGCTCAACTGCTGACCTCAATGCTCATTACTAACGCCCAACTTTCAGCACCTGTATATCAACCTGAAGTCAGCGCTCGCACCCTTGAAGAGCGTGCATCGCTCACCGACATCCTCCAAAACATAGAGTGTTCAGCATCAGCGAACGCCATCGTCTCCGGCCTGGGATCCGCCCTCGGTGTCCTTGCCAAGATCAATACGACGGACACCACAATCACTAAGGACCTTGCCAGCGTAAAGAGCTTCTTGACCAAGGCTCAGACTGTTGGCCAGGCCATTGTCGGTGCTTGCAACAAGGCGAAGTCAACCGCCGCGTCCACGGCCGCGAACGCCGCAAGCTCGGCTGCCCAAAAGGCTGCAAGCTCAGCTGGTGAGTTGATACTTGCGAAATAATTTAATGTGCAATATCTGATATTTGTCAAAGCTAAGGGATCGTCGGGTGGATCGTCTGGATCTGCAAACAAGGCTGCTTCATCTTCTGGTAAGTTGATACAGACTTTCATAGGATACATTCTGATTTTTGCATCAAGCTGCCGCCAATACCGCTTCTGCTGCAGCTTCGACTGACTCGGCCGCAACCTGTGAGTAATTATATCAGATTTTATATGCAAACAATGTACTGATATCCTTACTCTAAAGCAACCGCTGACGCGTCCGCCGCCACTGCTACCGATGCCACAAGCACAGATTCAGCTGCAGCTGCAGCCGCAACTGACGCAACAAGCACAGATTCAGCCGACGCCTCTGCATCCACCGATGCCACGAGCACTGACACTGCTGACGCTGCGACTTCGACAGATGCAACCAGCACCGACACCGCGGATGCCGCCACCTCGACAGACACAGCCGACGATGGCACAGATGACAGCACCGATGATACCACAGACGATACAACAGACGACCCTGACGCGACCGCCGACGATATCGCTGATGGTGCTGACGATGGTTCAGACAGTGCTGACGATGGTTCAGACGGTGTTGACGATGGTTCAGACGGTGCTGACGATTCCACAGATGACACCGGCGACGCTTCGCTAGACGATGGCAGTGACGACTCTGTGGATGACGGCAGCGACGATTTCGGCGATGATGGTGGTGACGATGAGGGTGACTTTGGCGATGACGGAAGCGATGACTTTGGCGACGACGATTTCGGTGGTGATGATTTCGGTGATGATGGCGGCGACGACTTTGGAGATGATTTCTGAGCGATTCCTCTTTGCTATAGAACTCTTCATGTATCCTGAGGTCCTAGCTTGATAGCATACTTGATATCATTCGATTGAAGCAGCATTGATGCAAGAATACGAATCCCTAGGTTTGACTTTTGAGCGGGACGGACAAAGTCACAACGTAGACCCCAAAGCAAACAGCCCAAAGCGCCAAAAATCAGAAAACTCTCGGAGGTCGCAGAGATATTTATGAAAGAATCGAAAGTTTGTCCTGGTGGTTCAGAAATAAGCAAGTTCGGAAGTTTCCGGTATACTACACTCGTCGTTGTTCTCCTACCACCATGTCCTTTTTCATAGGACCTATCTCTGGTGCACTGGTCGCTGGCGGGGTGAGTCTACTGCTGTATTGCTGTCCATATATTCCCTAATTGACGTGAAAAATCAGGTGTACTATGGCTTCTCTAACCTCATGCAGACCCGGTACGTATCCTGCATGTCGTCATGTCATTTTGCGATCAGTCTTTCTAACCTTCTCTGCTGGATTTACATAGGACCGAGCAGCACATTAAAGAGTACGTACCACACCCTTTATCGCAATGAACCCTTCAAGATTAAACTAAAATGCTCTTTGGCTGCTCTTAATCTTCAGCTTACACGCCTTGAGCGTCCGGCTCGTCGAAATGCCCACTCTGGTGCAAGCACCACCGCCTGCTGCCACTCGAATCAAACCGCACCCTCTAACGTCGATGTTCAAGGCCCAATGGAACGATGATATAGCTTCTGTGTTCAAGAGCATCCAGAGACTCGACAGAACTGCGGTGGAGTGGGGAAGGAATTTGTTGTATGGGCCAACGACGTCGCAGGCAAAATTGAAGCTAACATCGACGTCGACACCATCTTCGACACCATCCTCCCCCTCATCATGAGGATGGTCCCTTCGTCTATTTCCCATCATTTTTTTCCGCAGAAATAGAATCATAGATACCCCTACAAGCTCCTAATCTTGCTGTCCCAAATCCCACGTCCTCCCTTCGCGTCTCAAAGACCAGTCCTCCACAATCCTCAATCTCATACAATCCATCCAGCAAAGATACAAAAGACATACATGAAGAAAGGAACAGAACGGTCCGCGGCGTTTGTAAGAGTACAGCTACCTAACTGATTACATTCAATAAGCATAAACCCCTCCTAACGTCCATATCCTTGCTGCGAATACCCAGGAGCATACGACGAAGGTGCTGGTGGTGGCGAGGGCTGATATCCACCGTATTGTGGCTGCTGCCCAGGCGGTGGCGGGAAGCCTTGTTGTTGCTGCTGTCCCTGCGCCGGGTAGGCATAATATTGTTGCTGTTGTTGCTGCGTTGGTGGAGGCGGGAGTGGGAGACCGTACTGCGATTGCTGTGGTTGCTGCTGCTGTTGGCCATAATACCCACCTTGAGGCGTCGAAGACGAAGGCGGCGGAGGCGGTGGGAGTGACGGTGCACTGGCCTGCGTTGGGTTGAACGCTCCTAGGCTGGCGTATGGATCAGCGGCTCCGGTGGAATACGAAGACGAATGTGTGGGTGGGCGTGGGGGAGGCGGAGGGAAGAAATTATTCGAAGGTTGGGACGGTCGTTGAGGCTGCTGCGGTGGTGGAGGTGAAGATGCGTATTGGTTCCCGTACGGTTGTTGCTGATACGGATATTGCGAAGGCTGGGTTGAAGAGGGTGGTGGCGGAGCGCTCGCGTACGATGGTTGGTACTGGGGCTGCTGTTGTTGTTGTTGCTGACCAGATCCGTAAGGAGATGAAGGGCCATTGCCATATTGCTGATTGGAAGGAGCAGGAGAGCCATTCCTCCATGTCTGCTGAGAACTGTTAGGGTTGTCTCTGAGATTCATTGACGAAAATGCGCCATCCAGTGAAGACCTCGACTGTGGTGGCGGGGGTACAGGAGGCTTAGCGGCTAGCGGAGGTGGTGATCTTGCTGCTGAAAGTCTCTTCTCCGTCTCGAGCTTCCCTACCAAGCTCTCGCGCTCAACCCGTCTTTCAGACACGAACGATCGCGCATGCGCATGAAGTGTCGACGTCAGGTCTGTCAACTCAGTGTAAAATTGTAATCCTTTCCTATAACAGGCAAAAAAATTCAGATATCAAACAAGTAGACATGACGCAAAAATAGACGTACGCCAATCCATCTCGCACTTCCATGTACCCATCTCGAGCTCTCGAGAATCTCCTAACGGTATCTTTCTTTCTCTTCTCCCGCTCGTCCCACTTTCTTGCACCGGCGCCTCGGCCTGCGTGGACTTTCAGGCCCTTCCAGAGCGTAGTCAACTCCTGGAGTGCCATTTCCTGATGTTGCACAGTCGCCGTCAAACGTTGTTGGTAGGGTTTGAATTTCTCCAGCTCAGCGGCGAAAAGAGTGGGCTCGACGCCGCTATTTCGGCGATTCAAGAGAAGAAGATGGGATACATCGTCCGATTGGATCTATCCTTGAGATCAGTCTCATACAGAAAATAATATAATAACGAGACAAACCTTGTCTTTGAGGTCCTTCAGGACTTCCGCACGCTCCTTCGAGATCAGGTTCAATCTCTTTAGCCTATCCTCAATCTCATCTACGAATTCCTTGATCTTCTTTCTCTCTTTATCGTCATCACCCTCGTTATCCACATCCAGCTCCAACAGGTTATCGGGCTTCGACCCTCCACGCTCCGAGAACAACTGCTCCACCTGTGGGCTCAGCAACAGTTGTATATCTGGCCTCACCGAGTCCCACAGGGCAGAAACCTGTTGATCAGACGCAGCCGCTGCCTCCAGCGCAGTAAGGTGCGATTTTAGATCCTGCCTGAGCGTCTTCGTCAGCGTCGAGCTCGGTGCCTGCGTCCACAGATGCTCATATTTCACGCGCATCGTCTCGCACTCGCGTGATTCTTGATCTAGATCGCGCGAGATACTGTCTAGGTCTTGGTGGACATTGGCCTTGAGGTTGTTGAGCGCCCGCATGAGCCCATCAACGCCATCGCGGTCCTCGACGAGCGCAATGTCCTCCTTCCACCGACGGACCTCGAGCGGGACCTCGTCGCCGCCAGCAACTTCCCCCTCCGCCATGGCCTTGAAGCGGATCAGCCCCTCATTGACACCGAGACCATCCAGCACACTCCGCGCTTCTCCCTCAGCAGCGTCGGCCTTCTCCACTTCACCGCGCACGAGTTTGGCCTTCTCCTCCGAGTAAACGCTCGCGCTTTCGTGCACGCTGAGCGGCACAAGTCGGATGAAGAAGTCTTGTCCTATCGTCTTCTGAACTTCAGGCTGGGCGTAAACCTCGTGGATATGGATTGGGGTTGCTACGACCGTCTTCTCAATTACAGGCAGGCTCTCGAACGGGGGAATAATAGCATTGTATATGAGATCGTTTTCCCGCTGCGCCTCGTTTTTCTTGTCCGTGCAGATAACGAGATGACCTTTAGTTCGCTCTTGAATAGCGGTCCCAGCATCTACAGGGAGATTGGGAGACATGTTGGAGACAAACATGGATGCAAAGGTGGTCGCTGAGCGGCTGGCTTCTTTCGCGAGAGATTCAGCTTGTATGAAGCGTTGAAGGGCATCTCCGTGTTTACCGCTGGCGTGGTCTGCGAGACCGCGGTAATACTGTGCAAGCGAAGAAAAGTATTTGGCTTTGATCTAATCCAAGTCAGTTTTGTGTTTAGTGCGACGAGGGTTTAGCTACCTGAATAATTGTGACCCAATTCCTGTCGAAAATACCCTTGCCCATGAATTCCTTCACTTCCTCTGACAATGACGTATACATCGACGCTGCCTGTGATCCAATCTTGGAAACCAACGCATTGCTCTTCTTCTCGTCCGTGCACTTTTCAAAGAAAACTTCGGTCGCCTGTGCCAGGATGATGTTGATAAGGAATTTGACGACTTCTCTCGAAAGATCTGTCGATGGGGCATGGAGGAAGTTCTCGTTGATATAAGTAAGCATACCGGCACACGTCCTGAAGTAGTAGAACGCGCGCTTAAGACCCTCAGGATCTGAACGACTCTGAGATGCTGCAATAGCTGAATGGGTTACTGCAATCTGGAATAGGACGGATGCCTTTTCGTATGCGATGGAGGTTTGGGTGATTAACTTGTTCGTGAACGCGTCATGCCAGGGAAAGTTGACCCGAATTTCAGAAAACCGCAGTTCCAGTAGTTCTAGTTGACCAAAGTACTTGTAAAGGAGGTCGCGAGCTGTTCCGAAGTTGGTAAATCCGTCTGTACTCTGCACTACTCAGAAAGGAGCAACTCACCCGTTATATCACTTCCAGCACCTCGTATAGCGTCCTGTCGGCATCGTTGCAGCTGAACGTATTCCGAAGCGTAGTTATCTGGATTCTCCCCATACGACTGAGCGATTAGGTTTCGGATAGGTGTCGTCCAATCCACCTCTTCGGTTGTCTTCTTTGGGATCGATATCATTGGTGATTGGTGCGCCATTGTTATGAAGCCTAGGAAAGCTTGGATTGGCTTATCGTGGTTAGAAGAAGGTATTCAGAGCGTACTGCGCAGCTGTGAGATAGATCACAGAGTTTCGATGATGTGGCCGCAGTACTGGACGTAGCGCTCACATTCAGGGGATCCGGCGGTCTGGTACTATCTGGTTAGTTTGCCAAATACGTCAGAAACAAACAAGGTGCTCACGGTTGGTCCCGTTGACCGTGCTGTGGGGCCTATCTTGACATCCAACAAAATGTCTGCCGTCCAAAAGCCTGTTGCCAGCGAGGATATCCTTGGTCAGAAGGTATGTAAACCTGCTCACCACCTTCTGGATTTTGCTCAAATTGTCGTTGCAGTATGATCGGTGCTGTAGGTCTTGTGCTGTATTCTTATGATACGGTCAATTAACGATAATTTCAGTGGCGGATCTCCTAGTAAAGGCGTGAGTTTGGGCACCTTACAAGTTGTATACATAAACTGACGAGATGCTACCAGTGGAGTTGGCTTTGGCGCCGGTGTCGTCGCTTCCGTCATTCTCTTCCGTCGTCCGTATTTTTCAAACCACGTCTTAGGGTTGTAACTTTGAACCTTATGCTTTCCTTATCGCAGGACGAACATGGCCCATTGCGCTGTTTACCGGGTTTGGTGCCGGAGCAGCTTGGGCGGACTGCGATCGCTCCTTCAACCCTGCTCGCATTCCCGGCACACGCATCATCTCCGAATCAGAAATCCCTCCCAGCAAATGAGCCGTACATGTTGGAAATCAAGACGTGTTTTCGAGAAACAGAGGGTTGAACGCATCATACTAGTCTATATGCGGTGGATAGATGAGCTGCAGGTATTCTGCGAAAGCCTTGCCAACATAGAGCTTCCCATGTATTCTACACCAAGCCGTTTTAGCGTCCTTGCCCTCCGTACTTCATTCCGCGCGTTTATTTATGTCCTTTTTCTCCTCGTCAAGAAGTCTTATGGTGCTATTTTGCTTGTTCAGTGCACCAGGTAGGGTTCTTTGCTCCTCTCCGAGATATACACGTTTGTATAGAACCACTGTTCGAGCATCCCATTTGTGAATTTGCGGGCTCTGGGATGAAGCAAAACTTACACGAAGAAGCAACAAGGATTGGCAAAGATACAATGATGAGACGTATCCGACGAGCTTCAAGCGACAGTTGTGGTTTGGCCATCGTACACGTTGAGTTATGGTGGTAGTCGCGGATGAAGAGCTCAGCAAAAGTTGAACGCGTCGGTCGGGGATCAAAGTCACGTAAATTCTGAATTGACCTAGAGTATACATCGCGCACTTCTGCATCCAAACACATCAAAAAGAACTGATAGTGATTTCCTAGAAATAAATCTGAATCTAATATACATGGCCAATTCAAGCCAGGCCTATTAACAACAATTAAAAAGGATATACATCACAAACAAGTGGACAAAAAAGAGAAGCTACGAGCTGCCGACTATTAAGGTGCCGCAGCCTCATCGAACAGCGCTACTACAAACTTCATAGGCACGTTCGAAATGTCTGCAGGATTCGCTTTGCTCGAAACGACTACCGGCAGGTCCGCGTCCTCCGGTTTTTCCCGTACCACCAAAGCTCTTCCCTTTTTGCTCCCAGCCAGCACCAGCACTTCCTCGCCGCTGTACGTCGGCTTTTGTGGGTGGAGGTACGAAGTGACAAGCGCTCTCTCTTCGCCCGTGTCGAATTGGACGCGCGCAGTTTGCTCATATGCGTCTGGTACTTCATGAGCAGCAATGAGACGGCCAACACGGCCCTCGAACTCTCCACCGAGGTACTGTGCGACTCGGGTTCCGCTGACGACGACCTTGATTCGAGTGATGTAGTTGGCCAATACAGGGTCAAAGAGCCAATTTTTGTCGAGGTCTATGCAGCATATATGAGTAATACGTAAGGGCCTAAGACTAGACGACTTACCATCTTCTTCATCAGAGCGCGGGCCATAGGTTTCACCACCGATGACGCCAGGAGTAGCGATGTCCATGCCAGTTGCATGACTCCATACACCAGCAGGTGTGCGCCCATTGGCAGCAGGTGTCTGCGCCGAATATGCAGGAGTCTGACCCATGACATTGGGAGTCGCTGCCGCCGCAGGTGTTGGCGCGCTCTGCAGAAGAAAAAACACACCACGTCAGCAACCATACCATAAGACATAGCAGCAGGAAAAAATGGACTTACCCAACTACCTTGATCCCATGAATTTGGCGCTTGATCCGGCTGGGTCGTCCAAGCATTCGTAGATTGCCTTGCAGGACTTGCCCACCCATCGACAGGTGCAGACCACGCAGCAGCAGCAGCAGCAGCAGCATTGCGCCCTGGTGTAGCACCTCCCCATGCAGCCGCCGCATTCCGCCCGGGCGTTGCACCGCCCCAACCTGTTCCTACCCCTGCACCAGCGTTCGCGCCCGTCGCATATGGGTTCGGCGTCCTCGAGCTAACGTTCCACGCAGGTGTCCGACCACCATCTGCTGCCGCGTATGGATTAGGCGTCCGCGAAGACGCATTCCAAGCTGGTGTCCGGGAGTCCGCATACGGATTGGGTGTACGCGATGAAGCATTCCATGCTGGGGTACGTGAATCACCTCCATATGGATTGGGTGTGCGGCTGGACAGATAAGGAGTTCGTCCCCCATTAGCCTGGCCACCAAAGCCAGCACCACCTGTGTGATATGGATTGGCGTTTCCGTCTTTTCGTGGAGGCCCCATTCCGCCGCCGCTTGGTCTGTCCAATGGTTCGAGTTTACCATCAGCTCTGAAAAGCGCAACATTAGGCAAGAGAATCCCAAATTCTCAGATGAAATATGGCTTACAAGCGCCTGTAAAGCTTTTCCTTGTCGACCATGATAACTTTGTTGCCTGTCCTCAGCTCCACACGTGCAATGGGGCCATTCGTATCTTTGATGGTGCCAACGTAGCCCTTATGAGGACCTTTCACCACTGTAACGGTAGTACCGATATGGCGATCTCGCGGGCCTCTGCCCATATTGCCAGATCCTACCATACCACCCGTAGGTGCGACCAAAGCAGGATTCATCTTCGACAAGTCGGCGCCAACTTTGATGATGTTGCTCTTTGGAGCAAGAGACGCCAAAGATCGAGTACGTGTAACAAAAACGCCACTGTTCTCGGCGATATCACGGTTGTGGAGGAAAGCAAAAAATGATTGGTGAGTATGCAATACGCGACCTTTGCGTCCCTTTGGATACAACTTAGAATATATTCATATGTATATGTTGGAAAAAGTACTCACTTCGCCGTCAATTTCCTTGACATTGTCATTGACTCGGAGTTCATGACCTTCGGAGTCGGTGGCGATGGATTTGCTAGAATCACGACGCATGGAGATCTGATGGGGCTGTACGAGTCGGACTTGACCGTTTTGATCAAGGACTCGGAATGAGTCGCGCTCGGTTTTGAAGATAACACCAACTGTTTGGGCGCTAAAAAATAATCAAATCAGAATTTTGAAACAAAAATAAATTGCCGGCGTACTCAAGCTGCACCAAATCGTATAGTTCGTAATTTCCGATGATATTCGATCCTGAACCAACTTCGGCAGCTTCTCGTAAATCTTTGGAGAACACGGAAATCTAAAACAATATAATGTTATTGGGTGTCAATTCCGTTGATTGCTTGAAACGAATTTCTTACCTCTTGCATGGTCATATCTGATACGAAAGTCACCACGTTATCAGAAACGGACACCACCAAACCTGTTTCATCCGCATTCTGGCCAGCCATGACTTTAACATGATCACCAGGCTTGAATCGTTTCCTCACACTGCGAGCGGCCATTTCCATTTTTTGACCATCTAGATCTAATCCTTGAGCAGTGATTGTCACGACATCGCCAGCAATTTCATCGACAACACCATGAACACCAGCTTGCTCGCCTTCGAAGACTTCAACATGATCACCGGGCTGGAGTACAGCGATGGCGGCCTTCCGAGATGCTTCTGCGATAACAGACAAGTTAACAACGTTATCATCGCCACCATCTTGTCTGCGGGTAAATTGAGTGATTTCGTCGAGAGTTGGATTCACGTCTTCCGCAATTAGAGCGCTGGCTTTGAAGTCCTTCTCCAGAAATCCGTCCTTATAGGTCTCGTTTTGGAAGACGAAAACTTGGTTTCGCTTGGTGACATTCTTGCGACCGTAGACCTTCAGAATTTCCTCGTAATTGAACAGCCGTTGTGGGGGCCGTGTCGATCCTGCTCCTATAGCGGCTTTCTTGCGCTTTTTATTGCCAGGATCGAGAGAGGCGTCGTCACGCGGGTTCAAGTCGATGCGGGGTATGAGACGTAATCCAACGTCTTCTCCGTTCTCCGTAAGATCCACGACCTGCGCCAAATCTCCTGCATACTTTCCGCGTCGTATTCTGACCCAAGTACCTGGTGTCAAGGTAGTTTCTTGTCTCTTGATTTGCAAGAGGCTGGCCATTTCCTCGATTGGGACTAGTTGGATACCACGACTGGGATAAACGCCAACAAGACCCGTGCATGCCTCCTGCACCTGCTTTGCACTGCGAGCTTCAACGTAAATCATTCCGGGAAGCGAGTCACGTTGAAAGGCTGAAAGAATACTGAGAGGTCGAGCACTATATTCAACATCAATAGCCTTGCGCATCAGACTGAAAACAATATCGCGTTCGCGGCCGGGCTAGAAATATATTTGAGAAGCAATTGCAATAGAGCAGTCATAAGAGCATACCTTGACTCGAACTTGCCAGAGACTGGCATCGTGAACCGATGGCATCAACAGTCGTTGAGGAATCTCATTCATATCTCCAGTATAGGGTGCCGCTCGGTCTCTGTGTCGTCGAGCAACAGCTTTTGCGATTTCTTCAGGACTTCTGCTATCTTCCTCTTCAAAATGTCTTGCGCTATCAAGCAGAGCATGATTTCGTCTTGTGAGGTCGTCATCCACCTCATCAGCATTGGTGATGAAAGTATCTAGACTGAAATGAGCAAAATACTATGCATGAGCCATAAGCACGCACCAACACCAGCTTCTTCCTCTTCTTCTTCTTCTTCATCCTCGTCGCTGACTTCAGCTTCAATATCGAGAAAGCGGCTCAGACCAGAGCGTTTATGACGATGCTAATGGAAACATGTTAAGTCAGTGGACCGAGCATGTGGCTCGCCACGTACCTTGGCCCGTTTCTTCCCTTTACGACCCGGAAGCTCGTCCTCGTCCTCTTCATCTTCCTCATCCTCGTCCTCTTCGTCCTCTTCTTCGTCCTCTTCATCATCAACACGTTCTCTCCGTGATGACTTGGATTTCTTCGAGGAGTCGGCCATTTGTCCATCGTCTTCCCCTTCTTCATCGGCATTGGCTCCAGGCCCCTCGTCTTCATGATTTTCGTACATATGCTGATCCTCGTCGTCTGACATGGTTGGAAAGATAGTTTGGAAGACAAGTCACAACCACAAGCGGCTAGAATCGAGCTCGCGGTTGTTTGGTTGTGGACAAACATCGCCGGATGCTTCCGGGCCGCCCCATTTGCACACCCTCGATCAGCAAATGATCACCGCATCGACAATCCACCACCACCGCCCCAAATTTTGTAAATCAGCGCCGACTCTGATCTTGATAAGCAGGCGGGGAGGAATACAAGAACCCTATGCTCTTCTTGGACTTGCCTATCGAAATCCTCCCAGAAATCATTGACCATGTCATAAAGCCTCAACATCTGGCGCATCTGTGCTTGGTTAACAAGACATTTCGCCCCTTTGCGACTTCGCGGCTCTACGAGAAGGTCTATATCTACTCATGGCACAGGGAGGGGAAATCTAAGGTCGGTATGTCAGCTTTTCCGGCTCGAACTGTCTTCGATTTTGCTGAAATCAGGTCATCAAACTTTTCGACACTTTATCTCGATATGCATACCTTGCCAGTTATCTGCGTCAGCTCGGTAAGCATTTATGCCCATATTGCTGAATTTCTCACTGGCTAATGCCCCTTCAGAAATACGAGACTTTCCGAAAGCCATCACGGCTGTGGACAACGATATCATAAGCCATGTTTTGCGCGGACTCAAGAACTGCGTCAACTTAAAATCCTGTGTTTGGACTCGGGACGGGTCATTGAACTCTGAATTCCTCGAAGCATTGAAAAGTTGCTCGAATTTGAGACGGTTGGAATTCAATGGTCACAACGACGGACATTATGACGCCCGGTCGCTCCTGGGATTCGCGAAACTGGAACGCATTTTAATCATTATGCCCAGTCCGGCTGTTGTTTCACAAATAAAACCATGGCTCAGTACAACGGGCCCTACCTTGCGCAGTTTTACTCTGATCTGCAAGGTGAGTTATCTGCGGCTTCCACCGAAACGTATCTCATATCGTATATCAGGGGTCAAATCTTATCACTGACGCACTTCTCCAATCAATAGCGCCGTCATTGCCAAATCTTGAGGACTTTCATCTAACCGGATGCCCAAAGATCACGCATCAAGGAGTTTGGTCCATCGTGTCTGCCACTTCAGACGGATTACTTGGTTTGGGGCTTGAAGGCGTGTCTCCCAGATTTGTGATTGGTTTCGTTAATTCTCTCCCATACGTGTCCTAATCTCTTCACAGGACATGGCCTCGTTTGCGAACCGCTGCACATCATCTGGTACATTGAAACGCCTCCGTTCCATCACATTGACAGTACATCAGCAATTATCCATCAATGAATGGGCTGGCGATATTCTTGATTTACTTGGGAATTCTCCACTTGAACGGTTTCAGATATATTCAACTGGCGCCTCCTTTGAAGCTTCCGTCACCGAGGACTTGTGGAAGAGACTCGTCCTAATGCATTCCGAGCGCTTAATCCGTATCTCAGTGCATCGGATGCTGATCAGTTTGGATGCCATCTCGAACATTTGTCGGAATTGCGCCAATCTTGAAGAATTGTTCATTGTAATGGAATCCAACTCCTTCGTAAGTCGTACATGCTTCGAGTTATGATAACCTCATGACGCATTTCCGTAGAATCAACTTGCGAATTGTCTCTCTGTTGCCAAGAAGTTACGAACTGTTCACATCAACTCCCCAGTTGAGGCTTCTACGGAAGTCTTTCCATTTGTCCTTAGAGGAGACCAAGCCTTATCCATTGTTCAAAAATGTCACCCCTCTCTCGTGCAATTTGGCTGTAATTCCAAAGTTTGGCAGGTGCGTCCGACTGTAGCCCCAGAATTATCCTGAGCGCTCAAAAAATTTCCGTTAGGTTGATCGCCGTATCATCAGAGATGGAGATGGCAGATTGCGCGCTGAGCGTATTTTAGCGCCGTATGGCAGCCCGGAAGTCCCTGAACAGTTTCTGGTAGTGCGAACGTAGTAAGTATCTATGATGAAGACCGAATACCCGCATAAATGATCCTGATTTTTGGTGATATATATCTATCAGGTCTAAGTGAGTTAAAAATCATGTTATGCGAGGAATGATACACCATATAGACTGAGATCTAAACATCAGCCCTAGTAAAGTTATCTATCAAAGCGAGATACACCTAAACGACTAAATGAAACTACCTTATCCTTCGATCTCATGAACTACGCAGATTCGTAGGACTTTGCTCCAACAATACACTTCGCTGCATTTCGGCCTTGCAAAGTGACTTAGACACACCACTGACCCAATATGTGGTCTGATGAACTGCCCTACAGAGCCCTATGGAATGACAACAAGAATTCGTGTGAAGCTGTCATAGGTAGGCCTCACTTGTATCTATGAACGATAGTTCTAACTGATTTTCTTTGTTCGCAATGCAGTGTGATTAGCGATTTAGGGAGTACATTCTCTCACCTTTTGGTGTGTATGTCCGCAACATTGACCCGTATATCCGTTTGAATTTCTTCTGCGGCTTCTCCAAACAAACTCACTCCCGAGAATAACGATTTGACAGTTGAAAGCACCGCATAGCTGACATTTTTGATGTTGTTTGACGTCAGTTTCAACGTTCTCTGCGTACGCGCTTCTGCGTCATTTGCGAACTTAATAGGATTGTTCAGTCGAGCTTGGCTCGCAAGCCAGAACCTTTTCCAACCAACACGCAATTCTTACTATCACGTACGCAGCAACTGTTTCGTTGGTGATTTTCTTGCTGACAAGGGTGACATAAAATAGGCTAGCAGCACATCAAAATTTTGCAGTGTAAAGCTTTATTTGCTTGATGACCGGTCTATCCTAGTAATTGTTCTGCCATGACTCGGAGCTCAGTCTCTGGTAGCATGGGGTACTTGATTTATTGTGGGCTTGTTCAGTTCATTCCTTCTCTGCAAGCACGGCTCTATGCACATTCGGGTACAGCTGATTGGTGTGTCCTCAATTCTTTGTTGAGACCAGAATGTAACTTTCGCAGCTCTGATCCCGCGGCAGTGCTTTTTCGTTCCGGAAACCGTTAATTCTCGCAATATCAGATGGTAGTATTTTAAATTTACCGGTAATGAGATCGCTTATTCTGTAGACTGAGAAGAGTTCTTATGGATACGCCAACGGTTTTTTGCCTGCTGACGTGCGTTACAAAAAAGTTTTTTTTAGGTGTCAGCAGCTAATTAATTTTGGAATCTGGCAGACCCGCTACTTTGCGTAGTGCATGCGGAGATAGATGTATGTTCAATGCAGTGTCGTCGACCAACCAACCGCGGTGTCGGCGTGTGCGTGTATGTCGAGATATAATATGATATCTGGATTATTTGGTATATTCGTCACTGCACTTTTTTTGTATAAAGACAGGCACTCTGTTCGCATTCCCTATCTCCAACCACCCTCCAGTAATACAACTGCACGGTTTAAACCCTCTTTCTTCCTACAGGACTCATTCCACGCTATGCAAAACCAACCCACCAAACCTGTCTTCCCTCCCCCTCCTCCTCCCCATCTTGGGGATGGCCCCAAAACGGCATCAGGACCAAAGGGATCCCCGGCCGGAAGTCGCGCCATTGGAGTGTTCCCCAGTGGAGGTGAGGCTATTAAACATTATATTACACATTATTCACTACTTATTATCATGCAATAGACGAAGCAACTCTTTAATGGTGGGGAAGTCAGTGACCTCATTCAAAGCCGTATACCGCGTGAGTCGTTAGGCTGTTTCGACGTTGAAACATGTTGCTTATGATTTCCAAAGTGATGATGTGAAGGTCAACTACATTGCACATGGGCGAATCGATTACTACCTGGGTCCTGGCGCTGCTAATCACCCTTACTTTAACACCTATCTATATATTGTGACCCATACTTAATTCCTACGCGGTCTACACACTCTCCGGACTCTGATAACTATTTAGAATTACCCTATTTTCTCTCTTCTATTTAATGGCGCTTCGTAATGCCTATAAATTCGGAGTTTGAATATGTGGGACTACAGTAACCTGGATGTATTGCATGGCTGCTGGTCCCTTTTTCCATACTTTGTTCGGAGTTAATCATTCTTAATACGTGTCTATTAATCCTCGTCCGATCTGGCGTGGGGGAACCTGATATGATATTCTGTAAATAGAGATCTGATTTTGTTACCACCTTCCGGACAAAGTGTTCTTAATGATGGGATTTGAACCTGACTGGCAATCATGGCAATATCATCAGGAAGAATAGATATCCTCGTCATCCCCAATCTTGGGCGCCTATTACGTAATTACCAGAAATGGTCATAGATTGTCGAAGTTCATTCAAATTTCATAGCGTGCTCGTCTATTGCGAATAGTGGTCTACATAGCGTCATATACCTCATACTTCCAGAGATTTCCAATCTCTGACTCCACACTATAAGCATCGTCAGCCATTACTTTCCCAAGGCGTATTAGGGACCCGGGAACACAAGTGCCAAGGAGCCAGATGAGCTCCGCGACATATATATACACATCGGACATCGCGTGAATGCCACACCGATGCATGCATTCAGTAATATGATGATATATTGTTTTCCTGGCGCCGAAGTTTGATGGGAAAAACAAGTTCGTATGGGAGCAACATTTATTTATAGCATTTCATCGTAGAATCGCTTGAGCATGGTCACATAACGTCGTCCAAAGACGTCGTAGAAGTCGGTTCTAGTATAGATTTTCGGTGGTACGTAGATAATAAAACTTCAGTGCACTCATAGGCTATCTCGGCATTACCTACTATGCTTTGAAATTGTAGCCCCCGGTGCTGAATTCGAAGATAGTTATCATTGTTATTGTACTTATTAGTTTACATCTTGAAATTCAATGAAGAGATCCGAGTTATTTTTCATCTGGTGGGCATCTTACATGTGAAGCTACCATAAAGATACTCCATTGGATCAGTTATCAAGAATGATCGCCCAACTCTGTGTGAAAAGACACAATCTACCTCCAGCGAGAGCAGTTTCGGCTTGCCCGAGATGTCCAGCAGCAATTGTGCACACTATTCCTATAGTTTTAAAATTCAGTGCCAAAATTTTGACTCGGTGAATGTCGACTTCTTATTGTTGCCCAAAAGTTGTCCAAATAATCTAACCGGGGGTTTGAGGCCCGAGGGTCTCTGCGATCAAACATTTGTTCGTTTCTACACCCTAGAAAATAACCCTCCGCAGTTCTGGCGCACAGGGTCTGCGCTACCTTTGAGGTATTGCAATTCAACCCAGCTGAACATACTCCGAACATTTTCCAAAGGAATAAAAAATACGTAATATAGAGGGTAACTCTCATCACTGGATCCAAGGCCTTACGATGTGGACACACTGCTGTCGAATTGGTCCACTTCTTGGAAAGAACAATTTATCAACAGAGCACTTATTCTTGGTAGCCTATCAAAGGCCTGAACAGCCAACTTGAAAACACATGATGTCGAGGTTGTGTGTCTCAATCGGGGCCAAACGGATGAAGTCTTCGTTTCTGTCGCGTTCAGCGACGTGATAGAGATATTAAAGTGCAGCTATGTCCTGCTACTTCGATTGTATTGAGTTCGATGAACCCGAAAGTTCCGGCCCATCATGAAATCGACTGGTTGATGCACACATATTCGCAAGAGTCCACAGGTTGCTCCAATTTGATTCTTAGACCCTTAATTTGGAGATATCTGCGCAGTCCAGTTAATCGACCTAGAAGATGATATTGAAGTACTACAATGGCCCGCTTAGGCGAGTTTCAAGAGGTGAGAAAAGGCGAAAAAAAACGCTTGCGCACCAGTGACATCGCTGTTCCATAAATGACCTTGACATGCGCACGCTGAGACGAAGACTCTGAATCACGATAAAGGGAGAACATATGTGTCTTGTCAGGAATCGTCTTCTCTTTGATGGTTGGAAGTTTTGATTCTAGAGGCTCGGAAGGAAAAGTATGCGGCCTTTACACGGCAGACTTCTGGGCTCAGGTTATTTTTGCTGACACTTGCACACCTCGAAGTCACATCGTGCTAAGTTTGAAAACTCTTGAAAGGTTCAGGCCCTCGGCTGTGCTCATTTAGAGCCCGCAATTTTTTCTTTGTTCATCGACGACGTGGGTGAAACACACTCAGTGGCAGTTTTTTGACAATTCAGATACACGGCCTCTAAGGTGTCTTTGTAGAGGTGTTATTCTTCTTTCGTGTCGATGCTGCTATGCGAGTTGCAAGGTATACAAAAAGGTATGCTAAAAAAATTTTATAGGATCGCAGCTAGAACAAAAGGACAAATGGGACAAGGCATTGATGTATATGAAGAACGAACCTCGTCAAAATGGTGTGTCTGCGGGAAATGCCATAGCTCCACGAACACCTTCCCGTATTTCGGGCCCGCGAAGCATTTCTACGAGGGTAAGTGCGAACTGGAAAGCGGTGCCTGCAAAAAATTATAAGTTTTCATTCTCATAACATGCTGATCACGCCGTATAGATATCTGACCTGGTCCACGGCTGTGACAAGATTAAATGGCCATTCGCGATTAGCGTTCTCGGCTACATGCAGTAACGCTGCTTACCTGGTTATTAAATTATCGGAAATGACTACCGCGTCTTCGGAGTATTCAAAGTCTATAGAATGCAAATTATCAGTTGACATTGCCATCCGTGAGCAAAGCAGTGCTGCTTACCTTGCTCAAGCTCTTCCTTAACACTGGGGTGTGATGTCAACGGTTGTCTCGCTAGCTTCGCAGTTTTCGCTGCTAAGCTACCTGTACACGGGGAAGTTTCATGAGCAAAAATGTACATTAAAGACACATGTATTCAGCAATAACGAACACACCAGCACAGATCATCGCGACGAGCTTATTCCTTTCCACGTATCTCCGGATGAGCTCTTGCACAGAAGGGTGTTTGGACATCGTGTCTGCGCCCTTCGCCCCGCCCGGAATGACTAGCAAGTCATATATATCCTAAAGGCAGTTCATGAGTAAAAGAACTGCATATATATGCGCTTTTGTAATGTTATTCATTGCACAATACTCACTGGGCCACACTGAGTTAGATCGAAGTAGATGTCGGGTAGAATACGGATGCCCCGAGAGCACGTTGCCGACGGAGGCTGGATACTGTAGAGCTGCCCAGATGACGTGTCCTGCACGAATGCTGAGACGGCGGATATGCCACCTCGCACGAGCGTGTCGTACGTGATAGTGCTGAAGGAGATAATCACCTCGCACAGCTCCTTCATCGAGGCCAAACAGTGACGGACTTACAACTCCATTTCCTCTGTTCCGTCTGCGATAAGTATAAGGGCCCGGGGCTTCATATTGTGCAAAGATTAAACAATACGCGATGATGGTAGGAAGAGATGGTTTGGAGACAAATGTGACATCGTCCAGGAATTTGAACTCCGACAATTCCACGATAGGCAATCTACTTTGGACATCATACGGCCGCACCTTCAGCGCCTGCGATATTATTGATGGCTTGGCCGATGCAGGCAGCAGTTTATATATTGGCCTTTCTTGTGCACAGATATGATTCTCTCTGTTAATTTTCCGTCATCGGCACCGATGCTGGTCCAATTCTCCAAGGCTAATAATTGAAAAACATCCGAAAGACAACGTCTAACAAGCTTATCGAGCATTTGTGGCGACAGGCGCCCAAAAATTCGGAGCATAGTTAATAGGCGTGTTAGCAGAGTACTTAGTGTATGTCGATTCATTAGGATTACAGTTATACATTTTTGCAATGCTTGAGTCAGAAATTGTACGAGTATAATTTTTGTGGACCCGCCCGAATACCAGAACCACATACAGTTCCCACCAGTGCAATAAAGTGACGACTGCGGCCCATCGTGTTCCTTGTCTTCTTTGCGAAGGAAACCTTATACGTATACTGCCGAAATTTATCAAAGCAAGCATCGCCAAGGATAATTATGAGCGCTTATTTCAATTTGATTGTGCTGTGCGCCACACTACGTTTTTCAAGTCTAGTCAACTCAATCTAAATGGCGGTAGGGCCCCTGTGATAAGCGATTCTTTCACTCGGTGACTGCTAATTAACCTACGTCCCAATTTATTGACATACACTCTACAGCTCTACTATTCCCAATTCCCAATTCTCACATGCCCTATGACCGAAGTTCGAAGCTTCCCAAGGTGCATCCCATGACCGAGCTCTCAAGCACTAGTACGTCTTAGTATGTATACAGTTCTCGAGATGCTTTTAATTTTGCCATGCGTACTTGCACAGTGTTCGATACCTTTGCATGTACTTTTATGTGGCGCACTCCAGGTCAAACCCAAGTTGACTGATAACCACTATGTACACGGTGTTACCACGCAACCCGAGAATCTATCGTGACATCGTACGGCGTTGTAAGGGTTGTACTCGGGCCTCAGGCCTCATCCCAGGCGCACTAACGACCATTGCTCTGGATGGGACACGGATCTCGCTTGGGCCAGAACAGGAAGCCTAAAAGGGTCGACGACGGGTCTGGAAAGGATCCCGATCTCTGATTTCCATCACGTGCAACTTCCCCACACTTCCCCGCATTTTGATGGGGTTCAGCGAGCGTCGCTCTGGGTCATTCTGAGAATGTCAATCTGCGCGCTCTCGACGACGTTTTTAGTCTACGCCGAGTGTCGTAGTGCAAGCGAAAAGGTGGCAGAAAAGGGCGCGGGTAGCGGGAAAATGACGGCTCGGTAACGGGTCATGGAAGGCTCTAGAATGAATGAGTCGGAATTCGTAGTCACGAGATAATGAGGTGCTCGCACCACCTACCCTTCGGTTTCATCATAATGGACCTATATAAAGCCGTCCCTATCCCTCCTTTTCTCCCATTACAACGACTAACAACCACTCATCTACTACTACACTCATCATGACTCGTACCGCACGCTCAGCATACCCCCGTGCCGTGAACAAGGACCGCTCCGAGTCGCGCACAGGTCAATACGACTTGGCGCGCAAGGGCGGCGCAGGCCAGCACAACTGGGGCAGCCTTGCCGACGAGCGCCAACTTGAGAGCGCAGCCCTCGACGATGCCCTCTTAGACGAAGAGGAGGCCGAGGTAGTCCTCGCCACTCCCGGCAGCTCTAGTTCCACACGATGTTAGTTAAACTTATAATTCTCCGTCGTCGAAATTCATATTGACACCCACCATCTGCAGCTGAATCTCCATCATCCAAACCCGAGATGACTCGTACCATCAGCGGCGGTTTGTCGCCAGAAGAGCTCGAGCAAGCTCGCCAATTCAGGAAGAACGCACTTAAGAAGGCCAAGCCTGACGGTTCGTTGTTTCACAAACAATGCATGACCTTGGCTAATATGTTCGTAGAAATCGACCTGACCGCTATCGCCCGCACTTCTGCTGCGGTTGTCGGTTCGCCTACAGGCGACAGTCTCCTTCGTCGCTCAGGCGCTGACAAGGAAATGGTGAGTTTATGTCATTCAAACGAGAGGCATTGACTAATTGTCGAAGGTATGACAGCCACCTGTCTAAATTATTATTCTAGTCGACGAACAAACAATGGATATAGTAACACCGCATTGTAAACCACAGCATACCTGCTTCAGTACGTATTTGTAGAACCACTCGCATCGCAATTGAATTCAAGCATCTTGTAACACATCATTCGTTCGCGCTTCCATTGCCAGTGATACGCCATTGGAAGCTTGATTTAGTGCACGTTCGCCCCTTGAATAGCGAACCTATACTTTGAGAAGACTTGAGGAGAAACCTTGGAGAAACTGTCTGCCTTCGGCGGAGACTGCTAACTGCAGCCAAACGCCAACTTGAAACCACAAGTCAGTTGCTTCTTTTGATTGTGTCTCGTCGTGTGACCTCAATGTTAGATGCTTTTTGGGTCGTGTGAGGATCACAGGATCATACTAGCTGATGTATATTTTGAGTATGCGGAATCGACGCCGCGGAGCTATATTACGGACATTATGCGCAGGACTTGAAAATAAGCTCAAGTTTATCAACTCCTAATCATAAGTCGTCGCCTGTATAGTTTTGTCAGACATATGCGCGATAAGCATTTGAGGATTGTGTCAACCAAGACAGTGGCCTATAGATTCACGCAATATCGCGCTGGCGGACTGAAATATTGCCCATTGTAGCGTCCTGGAAAAAGTACCACCTGCATCGAAGGAATTTGCCAAGTTCATAGGGAATGTCTTCTCCGCAGCTACCGTGCGTGAGATGATCACACCGTGGAAGTACCAATAAGCTCTGCCCAGGGAAGTTTTGCATACTAGCCAGTTCCCAAAGCTTGGTGCATTCTGTCAAGTGCCCATGTATCAGAATGATAAGAAGAAAGAACCTGTTCTGTGGCTAGAGCGGTCGTACAGTCCGGGACCTAAAAGCGAGGGAATCGACAGGGGGAGAGGAAAAATCCTAGTTTCCCTTCGCAGATGAGTTTAGGACGATACTTTGATGAGACTGATGTTGAGCCTATATTGAAGCAGAGGGCGCCATGTTAGAGCACTGTTTCACCAAGGAGCCAGAAGTGTCTTTGCAAATAGTCGTCAGAGTGTCTCCTGCGCGGGTTTTCAATTTGTATCCATCCAGAAGTATTTGAGGGCATCAAATGGCGAGTCTGAATCGGAAAATATCGAATACGAAGAGCCAAGGATTTTGATTGTCTCGTCCACCTTTGAACCCGAATGTTTGTACATTCGTCATGGACGAATTGAGCCGTAGGAATCCGGTAGGGTCATGTCCGAGCTGTCGAAGGGAAGGATGGCATATAAGTACATATCAATGACGCGATTGGCGTAATCAATTTTCTGGATCAAGTGGTTTGATTTTCGTCCCTCAACTTTCATGAGATGGTTCTTCAAAGTTCCCAAGGCACTTCAGACGTTGAAGCATTTCTTTCCTCTACAAAGAGAGGTGATAGGCAGTCACAACTTTCCACGAAAAGAAAACGTACACGTATAATAAATAGGACTTCCGGACATGTTATCGCGTGTTCGGTGCCTCTAAGTGTTATCATCTTGGAAAGTGGTGACGGCGACGGAAAGTTCTGAATTGGTATCTGGCATCGGTATCTCGTCCGCATACAAAAAGGTCTTGTGAATTCTTCCAAAGTAACTTGAACCTAGTACGAGAGCAAAGTACGAGTCGAGTCCGCCTAGACTTCAAGTAGATGACAGAGTTGGCGAACCATGTCGTTGGGGTCTTTCAAATTAGAGCAGATAGATTATGAACTGTTGTGAGGAAAGAAGAGTGAAAGACAGTGAGCACCAAGCTCTCTCAACCTGTGACGGGACGCGTGACATATTTCTGTAGACTATATTTGGAAGGAGGTGACAAAGGGTGACAAGTGACTGGATGAATCAATTTCAAGTTGGTCTTCGACCTTTATAATCAATCTCTCACTTCCAGGTCAAGGTATACCATTTCAGCATTCAGGAGCGCATTTAGCGCGCTTCGCGCCCCTCTTCGAGCTATCATGCAGGTGGAAACAAGACCGGGGATATCCAAGAAATTGGGAGGCTATCAATTCTATCGGGACGTTCTTGGAGGCTCCAAGTACATCGTCGCACCGATGGTTGACCAGAGTGAGCTGGTGCGTCTGCTCTTTGAATGTTTATGAACTCAGTATTCAATTTTATTAGGCATGGAGAAGACTCTCGAGAAGATACGGCGCTCAGGTACGTCTTCCATGTCCTAGAGTATTAGACAGGTAACTGACTTTCTCTGTAGGTGATTTATACACCGATGATTAACGCCAAGGTTCGATTCTTTCCAACTCTCGCATTCAGGTTTAAATATATCACAAAGCTAGATTTTCATCGATCCCACCAACAAAACCTACCGAAATGCGAACTTTGACCTGGTCTCAGGCGAAGAGGGTGACCCTACTACCGACCGGCCTCTCATCGTTCAGTTTTGTGCAAACGATCCTGAACAGCTTTTAGCCTCCGCAAAGATTGTCGAAAGTCATTGCGATGCAATAGATTTGAATCTTGGTTGCCCTCAGGATATCGCAAAACGAGGACGATACGGATCCTTCTTGCAGGACGATTGGGATTTGATTTACAAACTAGGTGAGTCCTTACAATCCACTTCTTTTCTGACAACAGTCTCACTCCTTGTTAGTCAATATACTTCACGTCAATCTATCTGTACCCGTAACCGCCAAATTTCGAGTGTTCCCTACGGTGGAAAAGACGGTTGAATACGCAAAAATGCTCGAAAGAGCTGGAGCACAGATACTCACTTGTCACGGACGTTTGCGCGAGCAACGAGGCCAGATCACAGTACGCTACCGATTCAATGTTCTGATCAAGCGTCCTAATACATTTCTTCAGGGTCTAGCGGACTGGGAGAAAATTCGAGCCGTAAAAGAAGCTGTCTCCGTTCCTGTCTTCGCCAATGGCAACATACTCTACCAGTCCGATATTGACGCTTGCTTAAAAGCCACGGGTGCCGACGCTGTCATGAGTGCTGAAGGCCAGCTGTATAATCCGGCGCTCTTTGCTGGCATCGAGCACCCCATTGACTCGCCGACTTATGATTCGGACGAACAAATTTTAATTCGGCACCCCCGTCATGTGGATCTCGCTCTCGAATACCTGGACATCGTCAAGAGTCTAAAAACAACGACGAGCGTGAGTGGCATTAAGGGCCATTTGTTCAAAATCATGCGTCCCGGGCTTGTCAAAGAGCAGGATCTACGAGAGAAGCTTGGCAAGATCAGGATCAGCCCGAAGAATATGAAGGAGTGTATTCAAGCTTACGTGGATATGTGTAATGAAATGAAGGAGCGCATGGAGGTTTGTTTGACTATCAACTGTTTACCATCTCTTCCCTCACTGTCTCTTTACAGCTCGCCGAGAAGGAAGCCGCTGGTATACCGCTCAAAGATCTGATCACCATCGAACCTATCACTGGTATCAAAGTGATGCCGCATTGGCTAGCTCAACCCTACTTCCGCCCCTCCGCAGAGCAGAAAAAGGCATATGGTAATTGTTGTTTTAATTTTCTAATGTGTCACACGCGCTCACTGTGTGTAGCTCTAGCGCACGCACAAACGACGGTATCCGGAAATGTCATTTCAGCAGATGCGCCAGCCAAATCCAAACGACCTTTGGATGAAATGCCAGAAGGGGCCGAACAACCGAAAAGAGCTCGTCTTGAGCCAGAGGGCCTAGGCCCTCTGATAACGATACCCTCTGCTTCTCCTGCGATGATCGTTTAGATGGAGATTGCTTCAACCTTATAATTACTGAATAATACCTCTGTATAGAACCTGGTAAAAATATCCAGCCTTTTGACCTTTCCAAGTAGGTGTTTCCCGGTAAGCAAGGGAACTATCGCGACCAAGTGTTCAGAATGTCAATCGACTTGGAGTCGCATTCAACGCCATCAAGCTTAGGCTGACACTTTCCAGATACGGTATCAACACTGGCATGCTAATATGTATGTGAGTTCTTACTTCGTCGAAGTTGACGCTATTCTGTCTGATCTCTAATTTGTTACTACTGCACAGTAAGGCCTTGTCAAACAGCCGCAGAATGTGCTGGTCCGGCTTGATTCTTGAGAAAGTTGACTTACTTTTTAAGCAAGGCATCATCGTTTCAGGTATTTTTGGTGGAGTGCTCGACGTCTGCACGTTCCTGATAATATATAAAGCGCAGAAGGATGCCATGCCATGGTCTATATAGATCTTCTCCTTTGTTCAGTGTCAGCAGAGACATGGACCTCGAGAAAGCCGTCGACGATGAGAACTCAAGTAAGCATTTGAATGGATTATGAACTCTTCAAGTTGCACTGATGTTCGGGATTCAGTAGTAGCTTCATCCCAGTCAACGTCCTCCTCCGCACCACTAGTGCTAAAACCTAAATCGATTAATGTCAATCCAGACCGTAATGCTCTACCTAAGAAAATTGGAACTCGGCTGTCTCGATATCTTCTGTGTAAGAACTATCATTTTCTTCCATCCTAGGATCTATCTTCTCATACATTTCAACATCAGTTAATTTCTTCTCGACATACCGCAAGATTTTCACAGTCATCTTCACCGCCAATTTGGCAACGTTCGTCGCACTCCTTGTGAAGAGCAAGGGTGCGCCATCATCCATAGATGTTGCGACTGCATCATCCGCCAATCTTATGGTGGCGCTACTCTTCAGACAGGAAAATTTTGTCAATCTTTGCTACGAGATAGCCGTTTCCGTCCCACATTCTGTCCCTCTGTCAGTACGTCGAAAGCTCGCCAAGGTCTTCCATTATGGTGGTGCGCATAGCGGAAGTGGGACTTCTGCGGTTGTCTGGTTCATCCTCTACGTAGCCCTTGCGACCAAGGAATATATCGACAATCCGACTACCGATACTCGAAACAACCTTATTTTATCATATATTATTATCACCATGTTTATTGCTATCCTTACGGCTGCTCACCCTCGATTCCGAGTTTTATACCATGACTACTTCGAAGCAGCTCATCGATATTCAGGTTGGGTTGCCCTGATCACCTTTTGGATCCATAACGGCCTCGTTGCTCATGTCTCTGCCAGACAAGAGAACACAAACGCAGGCCTATACCTCGCCAAATCTCCAAATTTTTGGTTTTTCTGCGTTTCCACTAGCTGCACCCTTCTATCCTGGTCGCGTCTTCGCCTCCGCAACGTCTACTCCGAAACCCTGTCCCACCACGCCATCCGCCTCCACTTCAAGTACAGGCCGATGCAGCCGTTCTACGGGCTGAAGGTTTCCACAAAACCTCTCCTTGAATGGCATGCGTTTGCGACAATTCCCGATGTAGATGCGAATGGCAAGGTCGATGGATTCTCCATTGTCGTGTCCAACGCTGGAGACTGGACGAAGGGGACAATCATGAACCCACCTACCAAATTATGGGTTCGGGGCTACCCCCTTCACGGTCTTCTCTTCACCTCTCGTCTATTCAAGCGGATAGTCGTTGTGGCAACAGGTTCCGGTATTGGTCCATGCCTCTCCCTCCTTTACGCGGATCGCACACCACGGCGCGTCTTGTGGTCCACTCCCAATCCAGAAATAACGTACGGTCCCAAGATCATGAACGCCGTCTTAAAGGCGGAGCCTGATGCCGTTGTTTGGAATACTAAGACGCTCGGACGTCCTGACATGGTCGCTCTCACATACCAGTTGGTTTTGGAGAGTAACGCCGAGGCAGTCTTCATTATCTCAAATCCCAAACTGACACGTAAAGTAGTCTATGGGATGCAGACTCGAGGAATCGCTGCATATGGGGCTATCTTTGACTCTTAAAATGATATATCATTCGGCGTATGTGAACTTCTTGACACACACTATGGTCTTCCTTCTTGTAGGTCGAATTTCTCATCTTGACAGCATCTATTATTACTTCCAAACTAATTTACTTGGCACGAAATCCTACAATACGTTCTTACAATAAAGAGCTCTGTATCTAGCAGCAGAAAATTCAAATACAATGTAATATCAAATTCGTGTGCATATAGGAGAAAGTCCATTGTCGGAAATTGTTACACGGAAGGGGTTATATGCACCTATAAAGTCTTCATATGGCTTCATACTGATTGATACCTCTTCGCAGGCGTCAGTGTCACCGCCCTTTGAATTGGTCCTCCACCACATGGACCGCGTTGCGCAGCCATATGCATAAAATGTTGAAACGTTCAACAGTCGCATTAGTTTCCCATGCCCGGGAGAAACTGTCGTACGTATGGTGGCGGAAATATGGAAAAGTTTGCGGTCCGTCTAGCATGCGTATAGGCTAATAACAAACCGACCCGTTTTGGTCAGATGGGCAAAAATAAGGATTAGAGAAGAGCAGTATAATAATATAACTACAAAACATACAGGTATGATTAACGCGAAGTCGCGTCAGTTATCAGAACTTGAGACATCTGCTTGGTCCGAATTCAGAGCTTTCAGACGTTCTACAACATCATTCATCGACCACAATTCCTCATCTGGGGGGTTGTCTGCTTCGAAGAAGCTGCAAAAGGTATTGTAGAAGTCGGGGTCGTCAAAGTGTGCTAGATCGATTGGCATAGATTCCTCTGCTGAAAATAAACGCCTCGCTATTTCATACCGCATTCGTTCCAAGATGCCATGGAATTGTCGCAGAGGCTCAACGAATTCAGTCCAAGGTAATTTTTGGAAGTCTTTGCCCACAATTTGGGCCGCCCTGACTTTACTGTCGCGTAACGTATCAGAAAAATGAGGAAAGAGTTTCCTTCGAAGCAGTAGAAGGATTTTCATATGTCTCTGAATGGCAGGATTTGAGAGTTCGGCATTGGGAGAATAATGGCAGAAGAGGAACCAGACGGAGATCCACCAGACAGACTCAATATCATGGAGTGGATTATGTAGAACCTTGACAACGCGACCAGGCGTGGCGTAAAATCTTCCGTATATGAGTTCGAAGGCCATGAAATCATAAGTTCCCTCGAGAAGAAGTTTTAGACAGTTTAACCAAGAAGAATACTCAGAAACATACAATAGTTGGTGAAGTGAACCGCTCCGTGGCCCACGGAGATGGTGCTTGATAGGGAATAGCAAATTCGAGGTCGGATAATTTTGCACGTCCTTGGTAAATTATGATGTTCCCGGGGCTGATATCTCGGTGAACGTACCTCTTCTTCCACATTACACGTAGAGCTTAAGATGAGGTCACGTCAGATTTTATTGATCTCATATTTGCAAGTTGGCATACCTTGTATTGCATCCCGCATTGCGATCATGACCAGCGAGAGCCTTGCCTGAGAGGTGTGAGCAATTTCGTGGAGGGAAATACCTTTCTCCTTGAACACAAGCCGGTAATGCAGCTTTGCGCTACAAGCATGGCTTGGAAGTATCTCTGAATCATAGTCTGGATCGACAACAAGAATGTCAGCCCTATAGAGAGATTTATCTGGCTCTGGAAATTCCAAGAAAGGATCCATGGACCCGGACTCAGACGCTCGACGACCAAGTTTAGGCCTATATACCACGATTGGCTCGCGCGGACCAAAATGATGGGCAAGGCTGATGTTGTAGCCGCGCAGTATTAAATCCTGGGTACGGTCCTCTTTACCGTCAATCTTGACGACGCCATGCTGGAGTACGGTTAAAAAAAGGTCTCGCTCTTCCTCAGAGGCTCCCTCTAGAATCGTAGCTAGAGTGTCGCCTTCCAGAGCCTGGTTCGCGTCTACCCACGAATCCTTGAGGACAAGACGCGTCTTGCTCTTATCTCCGATATCGTAGACTTCATATATACGTGTTGCTCTTCCCCGAATCTTGCTGAAGTGGCCGCCAATGACTCGAATCGCCTCGTATGTCTCCTTACTCCGAGTCCCCTGAGCATTGTTACCGTCGATTGTGATTCTAAACCGCCATCGTCCACGGTTATTCACAAGCACCACCGAAGGATCGTAACCAAGTTGCAGAGGGGTGGCAAATGCTAGTGACCCGATAAGCCTAATCAAAATATCCGGTTCCTAATTGAGCGAAGATGTTAGTGTGAAGAGACGGAACAAAGAAAATACTGACGTTCATGAAATTAAAAGAATGCGTTGCAAATATTATTTGGCGACAGCAGAACCAAATTCGCGCCGTATGATTTTCGATCGAGAGCCCAAAAGCGAACCGTCTGCGATGATCAAAGTTCATCATGCGCCCCATGCTCCAAAGCATTTTCTTGACGTTCTGGAAGAAAATATTGAAGAGCACGATTAACAAAGAGCGGCACACAGAAAGATGACAACAAGATGTCAATTACAATTCTGAACTCGCCATCCGCTTCATTGGGTTCATATTCTTCGACGTAAGCTGTATTGTACCAGCATGTGTGGTCTGTTAAGCCCTTGTAGTGGTGTGAATGTCCAGGAACGAATTCACCACATGCATCAGGGCCTGACCGAGCATTCTGCGGCGAGACGGGAGCGAAAGTGGGATTGGTACGAATGTTGAGAGTAGGGTTACGGCGAAGTCCATCCTGAAAAATTGTTGACGCAATAATGTGATTGTGTATATCTTCCATATGCGCGAAATCGGTTGTGGCTTTCCAGTCTGGCCAATACGCGTCTGTCATCGCGAACCCAGTCCAGCCAGAGACTGGAGATAGTACCCCAACGTTTTCCAGTGTCGCTTTGGTTGCTGCAACGTTAATTTGAAGATCTGGTACAAAATTTTCTAGCATGAACTCCAGGGGAACCAAGGGGAGATTCTGTAGGTCTTTCACCGCATTCCACATTTGCCATTCGTGGCTTTCATGGTCAATTTCGGACAGCAGTCCCAGTGATTCGACCGCTGAATCGGAATAGTTTTGAAATCCCATGTTGGGGAAGAGTTGTAGGGAAATAGAGTAAGAAAAAGCCTATTGAGGCGCTTTGTCAAGATCAAGTTTGAGAAAGGAAGGAACAAAACCAGTCGCAAGTTGGAAATTGAAGTGGCGCAGTCATTGTCAATGTCACGTGAAAATACTCACGTGACTGACGTCACTGCTTAATATCAATTCCAGCGAACTATTATATGTACAACCGATTTTTCGGCTCACCGCCGCAGCATATACCTATCCTAAACATACAGTTAAATATAGTAAGCTATACTGTGGTTGGAGCCTTATCTGGTGGAAAGTATGACGGATATGGGCAATCCGGCACCGGCATCTCCGCCAACTGGATTAGCGCCCGCCGAGCGCTTATGACTCAAATTACTCAAAGCGCGTAGCCTCGCTTGGATTGTAGAAACTACCTAGTCATTGGAACATTGTAGTATATTCTAGCTACTTTATCTCTGCAGTATATAAGAGCCTCTGTAGGAGGTAGAATCAACCAACTCATTTTCACACCTCCACCCAAATTCACACCATTAGCCGTGTGCCATGCACGCTAAATTTAGGTGTGATAAAAACTACAGCTGACAATCCCGGGATGCGGGAGAAGAGGAAGTCAACTAGGACATTTAGACCATTCACATACAAATTCACCATTCTATTCCAGTCATGATTCGTGAGGTGGTGGCGGAAGCAACGAGAATTTGATACAGCACGATATTCGCACTAGTACTTGAATTTATCATGTAGAGTACGCATATATTTGAAATAATTTTAGTACCATACAGAATAGCACCATTGACCTGTAAACCGCTTTGTGATATTTTTTTGGGGAGGGTGGGGAATGATGAATAGGTTTGCAACACTCTGACTGTTAAAATGACCCTGTCAACTGATGAAGTAAAGCAGGAATTTAACCTTCCCCAGGGGTGATATAGGTGGTACAAAAGAATTTGTATCATCCCGAAGAAGGACCGGAGCCAGAATTTCAGCTTAAAGCGTAATATTCAAATTACCATTGTAGAGGTTTTTTGAGAGATCACATACCTATGCATTCAGCCTGGTCTTTTTTCTCTGATCTTTGACAGATGAAATGTACAAACGCCGTAATCGATATCCAGATCTATGGAAACGAGGTAAGCTAAAATTCGAAGAGATGTGGGAAGACACGAACATTGACAGATGCTGGTGATAGCTCATCCAGAAGCTGAAAGGTTGGTGCCCAAAAATCAATGGCATTTTTCACGTTTTATAGAATGTCATACCTCAAAGGCTTCGTCCCGATTCGACATATCAAGGCAGCGTTGATGTAAAGTTGCTGGTATAATCGATTCCGGTAGGGATTCTAAAAAAGCTGTCAAAGCGGCCGCAAAAGCGATAGGTATTTGGGGGTCCGTTGTCTTGTTCTCGAATGGAAATGGCTCTCCAGTGTCAAGGCACTAATATTAAGATTAAACCAAGGAACACCCGAATACGGGGAAGAAAGGAAATGTACCTCTCTAATAGTATGTACGTGACTTTCGTTCACAGGCGAAAGGAACATGCCATCCTAAACGTGGTCATCAGTATGAGTAGAATCAAACGATGAGGATATCTGATATACTTACACTATGTTCGTTATTCGCCATCAGCCAGTTGACCAAACGCATGACCTCTCTTGGGGCATTGATTGCACTGGTATCTGGCAGGAGGTCATTTGGCGATTCCATCGATCTTATCGGCCCACGAAGTCTCGTCAATCGTTCAAGCTTGTTGGCGAAGCATGTATACTCTATGCGGAGAGTTAGATGTATTTCGGGCAGCAAATTGAATTATTGGAATGTAGGCTTACGATATTCCCCCGAAACCGAAATGAAGTGGTCTTTACCCATCATTGTGTGCAAAATCAACGTTGCACTGAGGTCTTTGGGTCGCAAATTCAAGATTGCGGCCATCTTATTGTCAACATGTACATATATTGATATCGTGATTGCGTCTTCAGGAAGAAGAATACCCTATAATATGACTTATTAGCCCATGGACTGTATATGGGAGCTGAATTCACCGTCATAGGATGGATGGACAGCCATTCAGGGTCTGTCAATTCAAGCTTGAGTAGTTCATTTAGTATAAATGATAGGCTGGCCACTTACGAATAGGGGAATCAACCTGAACGGGAACGAATCGAAAAGCAGATGGATTCTGGAATTTAGGTCAATTATGTGAGCAATAAGGACGCAGACAAGGAGTTTCAATAGACACAATTACTTTGCTCGTATTCCGAACAGACAGCTTCCTTTCGACCGATGTGCCATATCTACCCGACGGTCAATGCGCGTTAATGAGGAAAAGCAAAGTAGCATACGAAATTTTCTCGAAGTCGATATACGTATCCTGTATCTTCAATCCTTCCCGCGCATGAGTATGTTCAACGTCCAGCTGATGAACATCGTTCAACAGCTTCCGCACGTTGCCTTGCAGAATTTCCATGTCGTAAAAATCAAACTGATGATTAAATCAGCGAACGTGCAATCAGATTATAGATTAAAAAAATTCACACGCGTACATCGACATCAAAATCTGCAGAAACAGGCCGATGGTCGCTCATCGTAATCTGTGGATGTCCCGTGTACGATAGCTGCTCAACCCCACACAACGGGTTATGCATATACAAGACGCGGTCTGTCCATGCAGGTTTTCGTCTACAAAGATTTGTGAGTAATAATATTTCAGTGATGAAAATGGGAGCACTTTAAATCATAATATTAACCCAGCTTGTCCATTATAAGTCCAACGCCAAAACGGTAGGTCCTACAGAAGAGAGTTGAAAAGCAGTTTGAGGACAAAACCACGTCGCCCACGGTAGATGTTTGATGGCTCCTTCTTTGAAACCATGAAATGCCTTCTTGTCTTGCATGGATTTCTTGAGCTGTCGTAATTGGTGAAAATCAAAAAGGTTTTCATAATTTCGTATCACACCTACCTGGTCGAATCGGGCCAACGCTTCGAGTTTGGAATCGTTGTCCCACTCCTCGTCACGGAGCATGCTTCGCAACGTGGTATCGGGGACATCAATTCTGTAATTCAAATCTAATGAAAAGAAGGCTAAGTTTCATGTTCTGTCATAGGTTATCTTCGCAGACATACCTCCCTAAATGACAATTGACATGGGATCATCAGTTCGGCAGGAAAACGAGGGAAGAATATAAGGGTCACCATCCAAAATAATGAATCCGTTTCGAAAACGCTTAAGGGCGGAGGGAGGCCTAACACTGTTGTTGGAGGTATGTCAACGGTTGTGCGATCATCATCGTCTTCGTCATCATGCTCGGGAGAAGAGGAGCGAGGTGCAAATCCTTCAAAACTCAAACGCTTGGATAAGTCCTGAAAGTCAGAATTTCGTTTATCAACCATCTCATCAAAGGCTGCCAGGTGAGTGTTGACAAAAGTAAGCGTTGTTGAGCCCGGGGAGTGAATGGGAGATTTCTCGGCTGTACCAGCAGAAGGAGTAAACGTCAGGCGTATCGCAGTGCCTCCTTTGTTCCCCTTAACAGATAATGCAATTAGTTTGGGTATATCACTCAGAATGAAACAACTGACCATGACGCCAAGAATTCCCGCACCAGCGTATGAAGTTCGAATATTGCTGAAGCAAGATCGCAGGGACTTTTTGACAAAGATTACCAGAAGCATCCCAACGAGTTGCTTTGAAATTAGCTGGATTCTGCATGAGCCGTATTCAAGGTCTCAGAAAATTCGGAATCTGCCTTTTCATAGTTCACCGCCTTTTCTCCGAGAGCAGCGAGGACGGCTAAGCACCAAGCGTCTTCCCTGGCTGTCCCCGTTGAATAGATTAGGGCCTCTGTGGAAAGGTCGAGCTCCTGGAATCCCAACACGAGGAGATCGGGATCCTCTGGGCTGGCCAGGTCAATGCGAATAGCATCAGGAATGGTTTGAAATTGTTCAGCTGGATGGGAATGCAATTTTCCAGAAAACACTGTGTTGTGCTGTGTTTAACATAATATGGCACTTATGAAGAGACATGCGTACTTTGATTGAAAGGATTCACCATGACCTCCCCGAGGGAGAGCGGGGAGACATTCTTCATAGGTGGTAGCTCGGGCAGCTCTTTTCCCGCATTCGTTGTTTGTGGTCTAATCGCGTGCCCTTGTACCCATGCAGAAAGATCTTGGGAGGGCATCTTTCCATTAACATTGAAAGTACCGAGACGCAACCTGCGATGTACGAAATTATTTCTGGTAGTCCTTTCCAAAACGATTATACTCACTTGAGTTTCTTCCGACCTATTCTGGACATTTCGCGGGCTTTTCTGCGAAGCCAGTCGTTTTTAATCATCTGTGTATCCGCGTAATCGTCCCCCGTGAGCCCAGCGCATGTGGGAGACAGACGGTCCAAGAGCGGTTTGTTTATTTCGCGGAGGTCTTGCGGTAAGGACGTCACTGAAGTACTTCAGTAAGCATTCCATTCCCAGCAGCCAAAGACATACATGCAGCAATAGTGGCATGCTTCTCAAGATATGCTTTTAGCCAACTGAAGTGCGTTGCCGATGAAGCGAGGTTAACCGCTGAATCAGTGTCCACATCTTGGCGGATATATGTGAGTGGTCATTCAGTAAGAAAAATGCAGCTCACCAGACACCTCCTTTAAACGTTTACATTCAGAAACGAGGGTACGCAGGCCTTGAATATCCTGTGTGAAGAAAGTGGGAAGTGGGGTATCGTTCTGAATTCCTTCTGCGGGCGTTATGGCGAGAGTTATCACTGCATGAATCGCGTTGGTTTTCCCCTCCTTGCGTTTTGTGTTCTAGCTCACCAGCGCGAGGCTGTTCCAGCACAGACTTTGAGCTCACGTTTGCTTGAATGTCAACGGGACCTCGCTGCGTCTGGCTGATGACAACGGAAAACTGCCCATAAACCGGGAACACGCGTTGGATATCGAGCTCGTTTGGGCCTCCGTTTACACCTGTCTTATACTTGCAAACGAAAAGACTTGGGATACATAAGTTCAGCATCAAGGAGACTTGCTAGCAGGCGTACCATCCCTCCTCAGTGAGATCCCAATCATCTTTGTGCGAAATCACGGCCAATAGCCGTCGGTTTTGGGCATCTTCGAGGTTTTCAGTGACTAGAGCTACCTCTAGAATCACCTTGATCTCGTCGGGATATCTCAGAATGTCCTGAAACAAGCTCAATGTAGACATGTGTGGAGGAAGATTGGAACAATCATGGGGGTCGGTGACATACCCACGGACATGAAATTAGGGGTTTCACTCTTGAGTAACCGGGGGAAATCATTCGCCAGTACAGAAGCAAAACTTGTCCAAAATTTACGTTTACTCTAAAAATATTTATGGTACATTGGCCTATTTTCCTATTCGACTGTAGTTCTGAGCGCCTTCAGGACGTTCCATCAAGCAAACATTTTCTTGAACTGCTTCTTTTCCTTCTCCCTCTTTTCTTTGCGCTGCTGACGGATTTTCGCAAGCTCTCCAGCGATAGCAGCGTCTTCAGGAACAAGTTGGCTGGCCTCTACGAGATCGTGTTCAGCTTTCTCCTCTTCCTTCAAGAAGGAATGTGCGAGAGCGCGGCGATATAAAGCTTTTGCTGATAATTCACGGTGTGAGATTTCAAAGACCTTGGATCAGGAAACCGTTCGCATACCTTTGTCCGCGTTGCTCAAAGTGAGGTTGTTCAGCGCACGCGTCGCGCTCGTAATAGCGATCAAGGCATTCGCGGTCGTTTGAGGTTGGGTGCGGATGGCGGCAAGGGCGGAGTTCAAGAGGAGAGGAGCAAGCAGTGCGTTGTAGCCTTCCTTCACCTCTTCTGACGTGCCTTCGGGGAGGACAGGGTGTACGTCGAGGTACCGTAAAGATTCTATAAGGACATATTAACTCTGGTATATCCGAACTTAAGGCTTCACAAAGACTTACTTTGATACTTCTGCAACGCTTCTTCTGTGCGACCCTCCTTGAAGAGCTTGTTCCCTACCTCGCGCACAGCTTTGGCGATCTGCAGGGCGATCTCTGGGTTCTCCGAATCTCTGTCCTCGTCAATGGGGTAATCTTCGTAGGGATCGCCCGCTTGTGCTTCAGGATCTTCTTTGAGGGAGGGATCGTCAGGAGACAGGATACCACAATCTATAATAGTGATCGGTGATGTAGGAACGTCGCCTGAGGATGTGGGGAAGTTCTCGATCTGGCGCACTGTCTGGATCATGAGACGGATACCATGAAGGAATCCAATGTGGGAACGCACCTGTAGATTTGCCTTTAATAACCTCTCCAAAGACGACATGCTTCCCATCTAGATGTGGTGTTGGTGCGACGGTGATGAAGAATTGAGATCCGTTTGTATTTGGTCCTGCGTTAGCCTAGTATTTGTTAGTACGTCGCGATTTTTGCTCAGAGATGTCTCACTAACCATCGAAAGGAGGAAGGGTTTAGTGTGTTTAACGGGGAAGGCTTCGTCTTCAAACTTTTCGCCATAGATCGATTCGCCTCCAGTTCCTTTCAAAATAACAAGTGATCAGTCGACAGGTAGGTTTCTACAATGGAGGGGTGCGTACCATTTCCAGCTGTGAAATCTCCTCCCTGGCACATGAAACTAGATGCAATCATATCGTCAGCCCAATCCTCTCTGTTAGTGCAGTGAAAATAATTACCCCTTGATAACTCGATGAAAACCAGATCCTTTAAAAGTAAGCGGTTTCCCTGCCCGTCCTACACCCTTCTCACCCGTGCATAGTGCCCCTGCAAATTCATGCAATCAATTTACTGATATTTCACATATAATCAGACAATACTCACGGAAGTTCTCTGCAGTTTTGGGTACTAGATCGCTGTAAAGCGAAAACACAACTCTGCCTGCCGGTTTGTCGCCGATACTGATGTCAAAGAAGACGATAGGACGATCAGACATCTTCGTGTTTCCGAGTTCAAGACAGTGAGGTTATTGGAGAATTGGAAGTTGATTGGAAGAGGACGACGAGTTCTTTGTGGTGAAGTTTGGGTGAAGTACTTTTTATCGGGCTGAAGGCTAGTTACGTAATATGCTGTCGTATAGAAAGCGCTGGAACAATTTGGAACTTGATCGCGCTTGTTGAGCGCATTCATGGGACACAAGGCCCATCGGGGCTGTGATTGACAAAATGATTGAAGTGAGTGAGATTTGCAAAAGTTGAGAGACGGGTTTTAATTGGAAATACATTCGGCAGAGTCACATGAAATTCATGAAAAAACAACGCACTGACTGTAACTCAGCACTCGCATTGGCAACAACATACATATTGATAATTTTATTATTCAACCCAGCAGGGCGACGACTTGCAGATAACACAAGGACAGCGGAGCATCATGACGATTCTTCCGAAATAGGCAACAGTAGAGGCCTCATGCGGTGCTTTTTAGTAGCCGAACGCCATGATGTCTCTCCGGTAATTCAAACTTATTGGATCTGACAATCAGCTTGAATAGGCGTTGTGTGGCAAGATATGTCAAGCTTGGGGAAGTACATAATCTCCCAAGAACGCAGAATTCCAGAAGCATTCGACGGGGCATTACCGATTCGGCATTATTTTCCTTTTCTGGAGACTCTACTGACTTCTCGACCCTGCAAGACAGCTACAGTTCGTCTTTCAACTTTCGAATAAAAAAACTGATGACAACACGGCAATGACGTCTAGATGATATCCCGATAAGATACGGTAGATCCCCTTTTGGTTTTCGTCTGATAATCTGCACGCCACTCCGCCGCTGCTTTGCCTATTTTACCCCCTCGAAATACTCCCCCAACCATCCCCTCCCTATCCTATCAGCCCAGCTAATACTAATGTTTAAAAAAATCAGGAAGGCCGTATCTTTCAACCGTCCGGTGCGGCCCAAGGTGGAACTCACGGAGGACGATATTATCAACGGTAAGTGCCGCAGGATTTGCAACCTTTGCGAATAGAAGACTGATCTATCAAATAATCCTTCCTGTTGATAGGTTTGCGATGCATATCAGACAAAATAAAAGAACTGCACCCATCCCGAAGAGACGATCCCGTTCAAGTCATCGTTTCCGGAGGCGCCGTGGCGGTTCTTGTTCTCAAAATCCGTAAATCGACAGACGACGTTGATTATTTCGTCACAGACCCGGACGCCAATAGCGCATTATACGACGCCAAGTACGCGGCAGCCTCCGATCCCCGAATGCAAGGCTATTCTCGTCGATGGATCAATGCAGATATGGTCGCCCACATCCTTAATCACGCCGGCTGCGAAACGCTCTTCGACGATTCCGTACAAATGAACCTCCTGCTCTTCAAAACAGACTTCCTCCGCGTTTTTGTCGCTGACTGGAAATTTCAGCTTGTGGGAAAGATAAAAATGGCCTTCGACCGACGGATGGTTCTTATGATAGAATTGGACGGGGATCCGGAAGAGCTAGCTGAAGCGCTGCGCAATGAAGTCAATATTATCGATGCGGTCTATATCCTGAACGTGCTCATTAACAAGTTCAACAACGGTCAGCCTCTGAGGCTCTCGGCCGTTACAACGTGGTACTATTATGGGGCTCTACTCACCGACGAAGAGATCACGCACACGAACACTTTCTATCAAAACATATTCAAAGGGCCGCCCGGTATTATAAAAGATATACACATCCGATAATTAATTGAATCTCTCTATTGAAACGCATCCGGGGTGACTGAAAGCTTTATTATACCATCGGGGGAAAGATAAGTCTGACACAACTTAAAGGCTTTCCGGTGGAGTGGTAAAGCAGCTTTAAATTTGGCGCTCATGGTCTTACGCATATGATGATATGAGTCGGATTAGCCCCATTTATGCTCTTAAATTCCGAGGCACTGCAGAAATATAAATAACTTCAAAGTAGCTACTTTCTGAAGGTACAGACTCTGATTCAGAACTGTGATGTTAGATATAATACCGAATAGGTATGTTTCGTGGTAATTCTGAATCTGTGAATGCCACTGGTTGCTGATCCGCGCCGATTCCGCGGAGTTGAGCGTTGAACAGGAAGAGACAAAGCTATTATTAATTCAATATGTAAGAAGCAGGGCACCACCTGGCACCACCCACAAATCCATTTTGTAATCTGAATCGGCAGGGGCCTTCTGGTGGAACACGCTTATCGGTAAGCGATACTCAAATCGGTATGTACAGGGAGAAGCTTATCCGAGGACCCCGGGCGAGGAGCTCATTCATGTTGCAATACGTCTTCAAGGAGCTACATATGCGACGGGATCAATATATACCGCCAGAATATGATATATAACGTTCGAAGTCCAACCTCGTTTAGTCGTCACATCTTCCTGACCAGCTCCAATTTCAGACTTGCATCAGGATGAACGTTACATTTATCGACGGAGCCCTCCTTATTCTTGGAGTCTTTCTATTGAAGAAGGCACTCAGTCGACCATCTGCCGCTCCTCTTCCTCCTGGACCGCGAAGGTTACCACTTCTTGGAAACCTTCTGGATATGCCAACCTCTCGGGAATGGGTTACGTTCACGAACTGGGGCAAGAAATGGGGTACGTTCTCTGGCATCTTTCTGAAGACCAAGCCAAGCTGATTCTGCGATTTGCATTCAGGTAACATTGTTTCTGTCTCAATGTTTGGCAACACCATGATTATCGTGAATTCGATGCAGATGGCAATTGACATGCTCGAAAAAGAAGGCGCGATCTACTCCGACAGACCTGTGATGGAGATGGGAGGTGAGCTCGTCGGCTGGAAATCAACACTTGTCCTCCTTCCGTATGGCGCTCGCTTCCGCAATTACCGGAAACTCTTCCATCAAACTATCGGGACTCAGAGTTCCATGGCCAAATTTTATCCTGGAGGAGAACTGGAAACCCGTCGGTTCTTGAAGCGAGTTCTGGCGAATCCCGATGACCTTAACGCTCATGTGAGAAAGTAAGCCTAATGCAGCACTGCCAACGCCGCGCGCAGCCATCTCCACTCCATGTCTTCTTCACTGACAGTCTTTTAGAACGGCTGGTGCTATTATCTTGCGGATCTCCCATGGGTATAAAGTCAAGGAGACCGACGATCCATTCGTAGATATTGCGGATGTCGCAACTGAGCAGTTCGCGCTCTCAACTGCGCCTGGAGGTTTTCTGATAAATCTTGTCCCCGCCTGTAAGTCTCATGGTTTTCTCGTTACTTCCGAGTCTGATCGATACTAAAAATGGCCATGATAAAGTAAAGCATATTCCCTCGTGGTTCCCTGGAGCCGGATTTAAGAAAACTGCAGCGGAATGGGCCGTATCATTATCAAAGATGGTAAATGAACCTCATCAGTTTGTTAAGAAACAAATGGTAGGCTTAAGGTCAATTTCACTTGATAAATTCTTGAACTAAGCTGAATTAGGCCCTTGGTATCGCTGAGGATTCATTCTCATCTCGATTACTCGCAGAGCCAGGATTGACGGAGGAGCAGGAATTCGACATTAAATGGTCGGCCGCATCACTATATTCTGGAGGCGCTGACACCGTGCGTTCTATTTTTTGCTCTCGCTGGTTTATTTTCGGATTGACTGAGCGCCTCAGACGGTGGCATCTGTCAATGCCTTTTTCCTGGCCATGTCCTTACACCCGGAGGTCATGCGGAAAGCTCAAGAAGAGATAGACGCTGTCATAGGAAACGACCGGCTGCCTTGTTTCGCAGACCGGCCGAACCTGCCGTACGTAAATGCTGTCCAACTTGAAGTATTTCGATGGCACAGCGTAGCGCCCACTGGTATGTATGAACTAGGTTATATCCCGCTAAGTGGGGACTGATCTATTTTTGATGTAGGGGTTCCCCACCGTGTCATGGAAGACAATATCTTTAGCGGATATTTAATCCCAAAGGGATCTCTAATCATTCCCAACATCTGGTTAGTCACAGTTCCTTGATATTCGTGTTACTTGTGGTATATCTGATTTATACTTAGGGGAATGACCCACGATCCTAATGTTTACCCAAATCCATTTTCATTCCAACCCGAGCGATTCTTGGGGCCAAACCCAGCACCAGATCCAAAACTAATGACTTTTGGATTTGGGCGAAGGTACGTTTTGAACTTTCATTTGCAACGCTGCGAGTACTCATAATTTGTTCTGAAGAATTTGTCCTGGTAAGTGCAGCAGAGACGCTTTGACGACTTTCGCTTATGGACTACCTTGTTATTAGGTCGAGTATTGGCGGATGCCTCTGTTTTCATGTCCATCGCTATGTCGTTGGCGGTATTTGACATCACTCCTGGCGGGAAAGATGGAGCAAGGGAAACACCTGTACACGAACAAATGACGGGGACAATCAGGTAGCTGCTCCTTCTTTCTATTGAGTCCCGCATTGCGTCGCTGATTCATGGAAACAGTCATCCTAAGCCTTTCAAGTGTTCCATCAAACCGAGATCAAGCAAAGCTGCAGAATTGATTAATGGAGACCAGGACGATTGATGCCAATACGCCTTCATAAAAATCTGAAAGTGATCTGAGCGTACTTATACGACTATATACATATCTTTCCTCATATGAAATACTCATACAGGTTTACAAGGTTTCTTTCAGATATAACCAAGCCATGCGGTCTCGCCAGCAAATCGGCCGTCGACGTGGTACTATCCATAGATATTGTGACTACCCTTTCTGCTAGCTCTCAACCCCCAAATAACCAGTGTGAATCAGAGTATGGCTCCATGTCTGTTATGACGTGGAACACCACGGCCATCATGGACATTAGTAAGAAACAATACCATGGACATGGGCGTATGTCATTGATATATAGCACGAGCGCCTATTCATGGGAGCGAACTTCACCGACAACGAAGTCATTCTGGCGGAATAGTCCAAATTGACCGATAATCGATAAGGAATCATTCACTAAAGCACGTAGAGCGAGAGATGAGACGGACAGATATTTCCGAGTCTGTGCGCCGGATTGATATGGCGAATGCTCCATCCCCGTACGATCATAGGAGGAAGCGCGGCAGCCATGAACCAAATGGGTTATGCCAGAGAGTTGAAGGGACCAGTTCGGGTTATACTAGTTGGACTACAGGCACGATAAACGGGCATGCGAGAGAAAGAGATGTACGTATTGGCCAAGGCGGCGGTCCGCACTGTCTAGGAAGTCGAATGAGTACGAATGAGTACTGGAACCTCTGAATACGATGACTCACTATCAACGGCACCAACGATTGACAGATGATCGTTCTCGTTTCCGTCTCCCACGTATCTGACTGCTGCGCATCCTTCACCTTTATTCTGATGCATTTGAGCGGGGATCCTTTTTGAATCAAGTTGAGAAACCTTTTCCGCGTTGTTCCGTGTAGAGCTGAGTGGTCAACGTGTTGTCGAGCCGCATCTGGTACCCTTCCACCGTTAAGCATGCCGAATGAATTATAGAAAGGGAAGCCATTGATGTATGACTGTTATCCTGTAATCCTTGATCGGACCAAAAGGAAAGAACAGAGTAAGCACGAGGCGAGGTCAACACTAAGTATAAGGTTAAAGGTATAAGTTGGGGGTCTCGCACAGAAAAAAGACAAACGATTCATATACATACCTCAACAATTTCGCTTCGATGCATGATATAAGGCAAGAGACGAACCTTCGGAAAGGTCTCAGTGATGAATCGATGAAGCTTGAGCTTACAGTCCAAAACAAACGGTACCCCGTAGATCATTGTTGCAAACATGATCATCGAACAAAAAAAAGTTCACCACTGCGCATGTCATAAGTAAGTATGCTGGAACAACATGCTAAAAAATGCTTACAGGGGATAATGAGTAACACCGTCTCGAATTCACAGACGATTCAGATGAGCCAAAAGCAATATTTTAGCCGGCGGAAATAATTGAACAGATACGTTAAAGCTGAGTGATTGCTCTGCTTGTTTCTCGATCGACAAAAGGAGCTGGCTTCCTGGGAGAGTGGTTGTCCTCCGCTCTTGATTGACGCCCGTCAGAGGCGATTCCATTCTTCGAATGACTCGAGTCGTAAATACAAAGGGGCCCGACACAGAAAGCAGATGAGTTGGAAGATCGTGGTGGGAGATCGTAGAAATTGCACGCACCCACATCCTCAATGTCTTGTAGTTTTCCCGTATCCAAAGCTGTACATTAGTTAGTTCACAGCAACATAGTCCTGTCTGGTCAAGAACAAAGCGAAACCTCAAAAGGGAATAAGTGATTGCGTATCACGCGTGAAATTTGATCTCGTCCCTAAGTTCCGTATTAGGCAAGTTCAACCCAAAACTTCGTCTTGACCATCATAGTGAGTAAAGCTGATTCTTTTGCCAGCGGATATCCGATGCTAATCATGGTCTTTCGCGAATTCTAGGAGCGCAATCTTTGCATATTTATCTCTCAGATAACTCCCTGAAACTGGTTAGGACCTCCGAGGTAAGTCCAGACTTTACAAGACAATTGATATTCGTATCTGGCGAAGCAGCTGGTCCTACGCTCAGACAAACAAGACGTCTTTTCAAGCACAAGGCAAGTTGTGATGGAAACAAAGCAGCAAACATAAGGAGTCATTAAGTACGACTGAAGGCTTCGAAAACCTTTGATCAAATGCGAACAACGCAGTCCAAAAGTAAGGGTCCTTGACCGACACCCAATTCAGACTGACCCACAAAGGAATGGCCGAAATGGGAAGGTAAGAGATCTTGATCCTTGTTCCCTACGTATGTCTGCTCATTTTTTGCAAAAGTATATAACTATGTCGCTTCTCTATCGCCGTCTTCACTTTTCTCCGCCCTTCTTTTCGTCTTATCAGATCCAAAAGACATGTTCCAGGTCGCATCTCATCCTAATTCCTTCACCATGCACGGACATGGACACCACCAAGCCATGGCTATGGTTTCGCCTAATATCCAGTTACCCAGAACCCTCGCCCACCCACCTTTCGTTGAGGTCTCGCGAGATGCGATCATGGCTGTAGCACCAGAACTCGCCAATGTACCAGCGGAGTACATTCGAAGAGGTCTCCGACCCAAGGCACATGTGTACGTCTTCAGGTTTCATTGCATTTCAATGATGTATTGACTGGAGCTTTTCGTCATGTAGAATGCTCGCAGGCATTTCCGCCCTGTCATCTTCGCATTTGCCGACTACGATGCCCAAATCCCATGTACCACACATGATGTCTATCCCAGTCCGCATGTCTTCTTCATCGGCCCAGCCAACATATCCCACGCACGTCCTCGCCATCGCGTCCGCAAAATCATCTGCCAACGAGCACGTTTTTTTGTTCCCTGTGCATAACATCGTTGTGGCCGCTCAGTGTTCTTCCATCTCACGGCTACCTCCCTCATCTCAGCCGTCGTCTGGAATGCTCCATGTGCCTGTCATCCCAATGACTCTTCCGTCACCTGCCGCTTTCAAGGTACTTCATGGATATCTATACAACCACAGCCTCGAAAGCGTCATGAAATCGCTATTCCCCCTGCCCTCTGGGTTTATTCACGGCCTTTCTCACCATACAGTGCAATCAACACTGGCGTCTGGATCGTCGCTCCATCAGCTTTCGTCATACCTGTGCTCATCCTCGGGATCCAGTTTACAGGTCCTCACTAGCCACGCCGCGCACGTGAAGGAGCTGTGGCAGGATATGGTCGCCCTCGGTCTCCACGACCCCGAGCTTTGGGACACCGTGGATCTCGCCTGGGAGGTTGTTCTCGGTGCCCTCAATCTTGCTACGCATACCCATTAATAGCCCACATAGGGCTCTTCGTTCTTCTACGACCCAACTTTACTCGCGACACATCATTTAATTTCTCTCGATGCGCGCTGTGCATCTGGACGCAGCCGTCGAAAATACTGTATTATATTGGGCCCTGGTTAGATATACCCTCACCTCACTGTATCACTATGGATTTTTGTTTCGAGATTCGCTGTCGGCATTCTACCACTGTTCTCCACATTACCCCCCTCCCCCCATTAACACCTTTATTGTAAAACCTTTGATCGAGGGATTAATCCCACCCCACTGTAGCAATTATCGCGTTTTTGTTTCTTGACTCAATGATAAAATTAAAATAACATTTCGGACAACGAGCTGCATACCTGAGCACTTTATTAAGAATAGTTTGACAAGACCTCGCGGAATTTACGGGATGTTTCCGAGATCCCGACGCCCTGTCCCGCATTTCGCGTGAGAATCTTTGCACACCATTTGCACAGCCACAAACAAACACAGCCATCAGGCATCCTCCTGTCAGCTGCCGTTGACTTGAACGACGATTACCTGCTTTAAAGGATGGCGCCCCTATCAAACGAGCTGTCCCAACCTCCACCTCCTCGTTGTAGGGAAGAGAATGTTAAGCGGTGCTGACGACGGATGTACAGGCCTATCTAGGTGAGTTAGAACGCTTCTATCGAGTTCAAAACATGTTCGTGACCTCTTTAATATGCAACAGTAATCCAGACATATCAGGTGGGCATGCCTCTTCTTAATTCTCTCGAAAGAAGCTCAAATGAGACCCTTGAACAGGACCTGGAGTACGGATAGCTCTGTATTTGCAGTCTCTTCTTTCAGGTGTGTGGATTTCCCTTTTTCAATAGAACGCGAGACTTGGTCTTGGGTTTTGAGAACCGCCTATGCGGGGTATGGTTTTTTCTCGAGGCAGATATTTACTAACATTTCTGATATGAACACAGTCCTTCTTGTCCGCTTTTCTCCACGCGATGCTCCGGGCGCCTACTGGGCTATGACCTCTACAGCTTTCTCTTTGATTATATCAAGTATAGTCACATCCTTGCAGAAACAAATCTCACTCCTCGATGCCATCGTTGTAGTCTATGGTAAGTCCATTCACGTAGAAGGACATCTGTCTCAAGCTCACATCCCATCCAGTTACACTTTTACCCGTCCTCGCATCAGCATTCGGCCTTTCGGAGATCATGACTCCCTCATTGCGCAAAAACTCCACCCGCGCCATGCATTCCCCTCTCCTGATCATCGCTAACTGGGTGCGTTCGGCTCTTACGTACTCTTTCGCCATGTACGTGTGGATAGCTGCGCCTACATTTGGCTCTGGAACCAACGCATGCAATGCAGCCACCAAGCTTATCTTCTTCGGTGCTAGCCTTCCTGCTCTGGGAAGCGGGAGGTACCTCAGCCTGACGGTATGGGGCCTATTTACGCTATTGTTCATAAAACGAACACTACAAGGCAGTACGACTATTTTCTACGCTACACGGGCGCTTTTCTCTAGCATTGCCAGTCAGAAACTGCTAAAACCGAAACATGACCCGAAGCGTGAGGTGCGTCGAGAGACAGTAACGCGGAAGAACTTCGCTACTGGCGAAACGTCCCGGACGTATGTTTAAGTCTCTCGAAATTATATCTGATCAATATTTACGGTGTTCGTTTGACAGGTATCGCCTATATCGCCCCAGGCAAATCTTCCACGAAATGTTCACCGGAATGGCCAATCAAATTCTTGGTTGGGCACCATCGGGCACCGGAATGTGGTATAGAACGTACGGGAAGACGATTCTCGTTTCCTTCGTGAGTGATTCTCCTTCCTTTCTTCCTTCAGACTCATTTATTATGTAGCTTGCGCTGTGGGCCATAGTAATGACGGAGCTTGAACTCCTTCTGAATCATGTAGATGTGAACAATCAATGGGGCTTTGGACAAGTAAGAGGTTGCAATCTTCGTTGGCGAAGCACGGTATTGATTGACTGGATGACACAGATCTTGCCTCTTCTCTTAACCATATCCCCCCTTTTCTCCCTGTGGGAGTCGATATTGACTCGGCGCTCATCGGGCCCATACAACAAGCCACGCAAGCTGCGATTCAACATAACCAATGGTCGTGGTTTGCAGCGCCCTCACTGCGAACTAGATCCATATACCCCAGAACAAATCGAACAACTGAAGGAAGACGTCGTAGCAAGAATGCGCGCGCCGTCGCCTTTTGTCGTGGTTACCATCAACGAGGAGACTTTCACGACGTTTGAGGAGAATGACACTCATAACCCCGACTGGGATGAAGAGTTTGACGTGGAGATCAACGATCTGTCGACTGTCGCTATCCGAGTGTTTGACCGCAAATGCATCGACAGAGACTGGCCTGCTTTCATAGGCTTCACTACGGTCCACCCATTCACTGCGCTATCTAATTCCCAGTCTACGACTCCGAGCGACGACGATGGTAGTACGGGCGGCACGCAATCTGGCGTCGAAGCCAAGTTGGAAAATATCCCGCTTGTTCGTGACGGCGCGATGTTGTCTGATATGACCATCAGTCTGTCTATTTCCACCAATACCGAAGAAGAGCCTTCATTGCGCATCGTACCTCCACATGCCGGGCACGCTCGGGAAACGCGTGTCGAGAGAAGAGTTGGGATAGTCAAGTTTGGGAATAAGAAGGTGGGGCGCAAGAAGGAAACAGTTACTCATATATACCAGATGTCGAACTTGGAGTAAGTTGGCAGTATTGTTACAATCGAAATTATTGTATGTACAATGGCATGAAGAATATATTTATATTGAAACTACTCGTAAGGGTATAATAAGGACCTGTTTAATAACCAATTTGCCTCTCATGTCGTCGCACTACTTCCAACTCTTCCTCAATATCCGGGTCGTCCCCGCATGTCCCGTATGAAACACAATATGAATATCGATAAGTACCTCTATCGTTCCAACTCTCACTTGACCGAACGTAAACCCATCTGAACCCCATCTTCATCGCGATTAACAACGGAGAGAGCAATATCGCAAGCGCGGCGAATATCAAAGGCGCAGCAACGATCTGACCTGGTCCCAGCACCGTACCTCCGAGCGCCCCAGCACGCATCGCATGCAAAAGGTCAATGCCGTGCAGGTCGACGTTGTGCTTTTGGAGAATGGCAGTGCCGATGGTGCCCGAAAGCGTGCCTACCACCACAGAGCTGACCAGGCTGAACGGCCACCAGAGGTTCCCTTGTTCGTCGTGCGGCATGCATTGGGAAATGAAGCCAAAAATTAGGGTGGCGATTATACCTCCTACAGCGCCGATTTCAGCTGCAGTGGTGTTGTTCGTGTAATGTGCATGATGCGCCGCGCGAAGGATGGCGTTTCCTGCTAGACTGACGTCCCCCCAAAAAAGAGCGTTAAAATTTGACATCTTTCAGTACATTGGAGATTGGATACTGACAGCATGATTGCACCATTCGCAGCAGTGAATGCGAAGCCCAGGCAGAATAAAGGTCTGCGATGGTTATTGTCAGCGCTCTTGCGTACTTCCTAAAGGTAATCGAAGCATGCACTCACACAACAACAAAGACAAAAATAAGGAGGCCGGGGATACCATATACAAGGCAAATCCAGAGCGCCGTTAGCACGTCGACAACAATAGAGCCCACTGTCCGTAGCCCTCTTCGAAGTCGTCTCCGCCTTGGTGCCTTTACAACAGCATTCGGTCCCTTCAGAGGGTCGGCGGCCTCAAGGGCAGACGGAGAGGGCGACGAAATCGCGGATGGTGCGAGATTTGTTTTCGCCTCTCCTGAGTCGGTGGGTAAATCGGAGGTGGCCATGCTTGAAGTCTTGAAGTCCCCTGTAGATGTTGATCAGCCATTATATAGTTTTTTTGCAAGCAGTGGCTCGCGGCCCGATGTGACATTTGCCACTGATGGGCGCTTTAAATGCAAGCGTGCATGACTATCCTATCAGTATCCCCATGGCATTTACAGTGCTCAGTGGCAGTGATTGTTAGCGATTGGTTAGCGACTCCGGGTCCTTCGGAATCGACGCGGCCAAGAACATACTAGATTGCGCATGGACTTAGCGCTGACAGCGCTTTGGACACCGCGAATCTGCCAATAAATGGCCCCGACGCGTACTCTAGCTCCGTTCTGTAGTTTCAAAACTTGTACTGTACCACATGTTCCCTAGAACCAGAGAACGAACGTTCAAGAGCTTCAATGAAAACGTTAATGCCATTCGATAAGGATTTTTCAAGGATTGCTCCGCTTTGACGCCGAGACAGCGCTCAAATACTGCCACTCAATGTTGCACACCATTCATATTGAAAGTAATGTAAGTTAGTATTAGCCGCGCAATTCATGCAATAGGGGTGAATGCAGAAAGAAAATTGTCAGATTATTATTCATCCAAAGTTATTCATGTTCCGCTCGTAATCTAAGGATATTCATGAGGTGCTCCTAACATCGCATAGTAGGATATGTGTACAAAGGCGACTACAATATGTACTATAGTAGGAAGTTTGTCATACATTCAAGCTATGAGCCGCCTTTCCTTAACCAAAACCTGCCCTATTGACGCTCGATCGAGTCATTAAGCGCCCGTTGTGTGATCCAATTGCTCTATAAATAGGGGTCGGCAAGCCGAGCCGGCCCACAAAGTACAGTACTTCCTTGAAGTTCCTTCTCATCCTGATACTTACCCTCGACTGTACATTCTTCACAAACAGTCATACGCCTTTCACATTCCTTGAATGTACTTGCATTTATGGTTCGCAATCATCTGATAAACACACAGCCTCGTGAACAGGCTTGGAATAGCCCCTCTAAAAGAGGCTGTCGTTGACCTGCGGAGGAATCCTCGATAGGTAATCCCCGCCAGGGTCGATTTCCTCTTTAGAGGGCGGTCACTGGCCTGATAAGCACAAGTATATGTGAATTTGAGGAGCGCACGGCCTCGGTATCCATGGTCGATAATTGTGTCATCCTTGTTCTTTGCGAATCCAATCCACTTCTTTGTGCACCTGCACACCTGCTTCTACGAGCGCTTAGCCACGTTGCCTCACACCGACCCTATAAAATACATCGTAGTGGCTAATTATGGTCTCACTTTCACTCTCCTCCGAGTCATACCCCACAGCCTTTGGTGGCCGAATCACTGTATATCATGAAGCTCCTTATTACATTCCCTGAACTGTCTTTAACAAAGAGCTCGGACACAGAAGACTCAGAAAATCTCATACGCCATGATCGTTATTACTTTCGTCAGTCAGAAATGGCGATATTCAAGGTAGCATCATTACGATTCTTGTCCGTACAGTATAAGTTCACTCACAGCAAACCCTGTTCAGGTCGAAGGTCGCCTGTATAAAGTGCACCGTCACTTCTTCATACGCGAATCAGAGATATTCGAGTCAATGTTCAGTTGTCCGTCTGATCCGTACGGAGGTCAAGATGGGTGCTCTGACAAAAAGCCGATACACCTCCCGGAAGTAACGTGCCTAGAGTTCGAAGCTTTGCTTGATTTTTTCTACTACGGGTATGCAAATATTCCTCACCTATTCCGGACCCAATATAACTTATAATACGGCCCTAGGATGTTCGATGTTAAGAACCCAGCAAGGGGCCACCACACAGCTTCATGCTCCGAGAGAGAGGTGCGCACCACTTAACCTTTAAATTCTTCGCCTCATCCTTTGAATACCTACCAGCACGTCGAAAGCAGCCAAAAGATACTCAACCTGCTCTCTATCTCACTTCGATACGCCTTCGACAACATCATCCAAGAAATCCTCGTCTCCATCGACGTCAAACGCGACAGCGAGATCGACCCCGTCTCCAAGATCCTGCTGGCGCTGAAGCACGATGTGCTCAAGCATTGGCTGCTCCCTGCTTTTCAGAAGCTGCTTTCGCGCCCGGAGTCGCTGACGAAGGAGGAGATTCAACAATTAGGGGCTGGAAAAGCGGCGATCATTTCCAATAAGAGGGAGGAGGGCATACGGGGTGGCGGAGAAGATTTTTTTGCTGCAGGGACTCCGGCCGCTGTCATGGACGAGATACCCATAGAGTTTTTCGTTGAGAATTATTAGTCTCCATCTTGTCGGATTGTTTCGTGCCCTCTCGAATGTAAATAACGGATTGAATTGAATACATCGACAACAGAGATATGACCAGAAATATTCCTGCTAAGGATGGGAAATAATAATGAATACTACAAAACATTTAAAGACAGATGGACGGCTCACCAATGTATCAGGACGACGCCTCTATCGCTTCATCTACTACTTCCCAACCTTAAAACGTCGGCAAGATCATCCAGCTCGGACATAGTTGCATGCACCTTGACCCCAAGGACCTTCAGCGAGGACAAAAGCGATGGATCATCGAGACAACTAGATATTTCGGCGATTTCTTCGTCTGTTAAAGCCCTCGACGCGACCGAGTCGGAACCGCCATCCCGCTCGCTTGATGGGCTACACCGGAAGTCAAAAGAAGGAGTCAAACACGGAGGCACCTCCAAGTTTCCAGGGTGACAATCATGCTGCAGACGGAGAAACTCGTCGACCGTCATGAGTGGACCCCAAGGATCCGTCTCCACCTCCACCTCCGCTGGAGAAGGCGTGTCGACGCGTGGCGGAGAGGGAGAGCCAGCGCTCGACTCGGAGACGCTCGAGGCGGGCGACATCGAATACCCCAGCGAGTCGTGAACACTAGCCACACTGTCGTACGAACAACTCGAAGACCCATATGCACTCTGACGAGAACCATAAGGGCGCCTGCAGCTGGCTTCGTAGTCATGATGCATGGCCAGCGCTTCCGTCACGTCAATGTAGGACATGAACCGAGAACTAGGCGATCTGGCACGTTGGGGTATATGTGTCATTGGGAACACAGACGGGTGAGGCGGCGGCGCCTATTATGTATTACAAGACAGAAAATGTCATGAAAAGAGAAGAAAGAAGAACAGTTGGCACATGGCACTCGCCTTTCTCGAATAGGGCTTCAAGTTCTTGGTCTGACGCGTCGGTTGATGGGTAGCTCGTCGAAGCGACTCCACGAGGCTGACCTTCGTCGGGTCTTTTGAATCGTGTTTTGGACGTGGGAGGCGAGGCATTTCTGCTTTATGGAGAGAAACCGAGCGAAGAATTATAGGTTGCGGACGAACAAGAAGAGCACTAAGGTATCCAACATCCGATGTCCATGGCTATGTCAAACAAGTAGCGCCCAGTTTGAAAAAGAATTCTCCAGTAAATAGTAAACAAATTTAAATATAAATACTCTACCTGTCAAGGATCTCAAGCGGGAATTCCGTGACGCCTTAACGGCCCGAAAAACCTGAGATGACAGTTTAAAACTGGTATAAAATCATGGAGCAAAGAAAAGGACATATTATCGACAAAAATCCATCCAATGAGCTTATGCAGACTAAAAATACTATGAAATGCCTCACAGACATGTGCCAGGAATCTCCAACTATCTTGACTCTATACGATTCCATCGCCCAGGGAGAATATCAGTTGGATTAAATCATAAAACTTGCATCGCAGAGCCACTACAATCAGTGTTGGAACGTTGAAACGTCGATGACTTGACGAGTACCAGAGCGAACGGATCGTGATGGCTTCAATGACACCACGGGCATCTGTTTGTCACACTTGAACATGAACCACCAATCGTTAGCAATACCAGGAAGCGCAACGGTCTTCATATCCTCCATGCAATATTGCTCACGGGTATACAACAGCACCCCCTGAAATGTATCATATGAAATGTAAAATGCGTAAAGAAGCATGGTCGTCAGAGCATACAGCGGTTTTTTGTGGGCATATAGATACAAAAAACGCTCAGAACTAGATGATACGCTTGGTTCAGTACAACTGTAAGACTCTACGAAAGCAAAGCAACGCACCCTCAGAGCCTGGAAGAACCACTTGTTCTTTCCGCTTGTGTATCGGTCCTCAAACAACTTCTTCACGACCTTCTTGGCCTCCTCTCGTTGCGATGGCTCCTTGAAGGTATCGGATGTCACGGATCCCTTGAGGCCTTCGAGCTCGAGGGCGTAACGGGTGGGGAACAAGTGGGAGTAGTTGATGACCTAATTGGAAACCAGAACGTTCAGCACTTAGATCGAAATATGCCCCAGACCTCAACTCCAACGCACCTTGATGAAAGGCTTGACTTTGCTTCTCAGTCCAACCTTCTTTTGGCCCATGCGCCTCGTCACTTTTCTGGGGTAGCGCTCGATGCCAGCAACGATGGCGTGGGGAAATTTCCTCTCCTTGGTGCCCTCATCCAACTGCTTGATGACGACGACCTTTTTGCCGGCTTGACGGCCTTGGAGGACGATTGCTACCTGAGTGCGGTGATAGGTAAATATACGAACGAAATTTCACGCGTTTCGCATACCTTGCCGGGCTTGTATACTGTACGAGCATAAGTCAGACCTCCATGGACGGCGAGAACTGCGGTGCGCACCTTTAACCATCTTGATGAACGGCGACGAGCTTGATTACGGCTGTTTGGGACGTTGGTGAGGGCGGATTCTGTGGTTCCGGCAACTCCCGAGGTGGCTTGCTAGTTGTTGAAATAAGGTTTACATCCTAATTAGGCAGGTCTAACTTTGTGTGAACTTCCAACTTCGCCTCTGCCTTACCATAAGCGCTTTCAATGGACGTTTAATATCTAGGACATCCACTCTTCCAACCGAAATGATGCATCCTTCTATGTTCGTCGGCCCCAAATTCTCAGAGCCCTTAGACTTCTACGCTCCACTTGCGCCTGAAACCGCCATTCATCGTTTGCAGCTAACCGCTTCAGTGACGAAAGAGGCTCATATTATCGATCAGACTATACCGAATATCCTGAGCTTAGAATCTACCGCCACCACTTGGGTGCGATCACTCCGCGCGTTCTTACGCCACGCAATTTGAGTCTATGCTCCTGTGTCCACATCCATCGGCAGTGACTGATTCTGCCTCGGTTACCAGTCGACCAAGGAAGCTATAACGGCCGTCGAAGCAGAGCACTGGTAAGCACTTCTCAGAAAGTAGGCTTCAGACAGTAAGCTTAATCCAGGACGCTTGTACAAACCTCTTTTTAGAACAAGTAGTATCGAGTTTGCTTTCTCCGTGGCTTCGCCTCGGCCACCTTTCTGGGTCAACTCGCCCTCCTTCTACGTAGATTGACACCTTGATGGCTTCGCACTGACAGTGGATGTTGTTGATCTTATGTGCTACTCCTGAGCACGAAGAGTGAACATCTCGCACCCTACTCTCCTCCGACCGATAGGATTCGGCGATATGTCAATTAATACACTGTTCGAAGCCCATTCATTGTGGAAGCCAACATGCCTCATGCCAATATCAAAACTATGGACAGATTTATCAGTGCGCTGATATGCGCAAGCTGTCCACAGTAGCATGTTCGGGTGCTGAAGAGAATAATGCAACCGATCCTATGTAGCTTTATGTAGCGTTCTGAATCGAAAATAGCATAGACTACACCTGAGATGCGCTAGTTCAATCAGAAGTCAGCGTCTGGGCGCTTCAGCGGCTATATCTCATGCCCCACCTGTCAGCATGCCAGACAGGAGAAACTCCAAACTTTGAGGTTCGCAACTTTGAGTTTGTATCTTCATGTACGACTCTCTGATAGGCTTTAAGGAGCGCAAAGCATATCGGCAGGTGGCAGACAACAAACAAGACAATAGTCCTTCTATTGGAGTCCAACCTTGAAATCAAGGCTCACACGTAATCAAACGGGAGGAATCCAAGGTAATAGCGATGGTAATAGGAAACGGCGTAGTGTCCAAGAGTGTATAGTAGGTAGAAGGTAGGATATGAGCATGGCGGACGCAAGAAACGAGTGAGCATGCGTTAGTGATAGATAAACGAAGGTGAAGATTTTGATGCGAGATAGGGAGAAGCAAGGTCGAGTCATCAAGTCAGCAGAGGGGGTATGAGCAAAAGCATAGCAAGTATAGCCCGTTTTTCATTATCGGAGTGGTCGCCGATGAAGGAAGGATCAGAGGTTGATGTTAACTAGGATTCACATTGGTCATGAGTTTCGCGACAGATGAAGTATGGGAAATACTCACTCGGGCTACATCCAACAACGATCAGACCACTGAAATGGTTGTTCTCGCAGCAGACAGGTTGTTGCGAGCTATGCGATGGTATAACAGTCAGATCCAAGCAAGTCAGCATAATATAATATGCGCTCACCAAGAATTGCTACCAAGTCCAATAGCCGAAAGCGGAGAGCATTGCATGCCAATAAGGACATCGTCGACAAGTCCTCCAATTCCAAGTCCTCCAATTTCGAGTAAACTAAGCAGGTTCCTACCGGTTTCAGTGCCGGCCTTCGTAAGGCTATTGCCTATTTTCTTTCTGTTAGTTGAAAGAACGCGCACTGCAAGAGAGTAACATACAGCATTGGACAGGACCAGTGTTGCAAGAGTTCGAGATGCCAGACGGGCTGCTCCTTCGCGCAGCTACAAGCAAGACGTCAGGCAAATACAAATGGAATAAAGCATACATTGCTCACCTGCAACGCCGGTCGCGTCACGACGAACAGGAGGAAGAGGGGGAAGTCCTCGCGCCATGCGCTCGGCATTGGTGTGCGTCGGCTTAGCATCGACGGCAGTGGCGGCAGCGGCGGCGAAGATAGCGAAGGAGGTGGCGAACTTCATGTTGACTAGGGTGATGAACGACGACGACGGCGGGAAGAATTTCTGCTGGCAAAAGGGGGGAAGCGAAACACAGGAATCCTGGAAAAATATGGCCCAGAGCATGGCAGGACCCCCGAATATCCTACCAAATGCCTGATCCAAAAAGCCCAAAAATCCACGGTTTTTATCCAAACCAAATTCGACCAAATTGCCCAAAATTTATCCGAATATTACCTCAAGGTGCGCCAGAACACAAATTTTATCCAAATTTTGGCTCAGGCATCCAAAAAACCGGTAGGGCTCTAATTTTTCGATTTTCTGGCCTGCGGCGCTATCTTACGACATATAGAGTAGTAACTGAGCAGTAAATAATCTCAGATTTGCAATTAGAATGAAAGAAAATCAATAAATTGCGAAAGACCAAATGTGAATTGATTATTCTACCCCGTCGCCCTCGTCATCTGATTCAGCGGGTGCCTTCGTTCGCTTTCGGAAGGCTTTCATTGTGTCAGCTATCTTCTTAGGTTGAGATTTGAGCATTATGAATAAATCCGAGTCTTCAATAGATATTTGTAGACCTCCTTCGACTATGATTGGTGTTTTCTGTAAGGCACAGAGAAAGGACAATGAGGGGAGGATATATATCAAAGCAATGGAGAGTTGGGATGTTGCTGACATGTCGCTCGTAGAGTTCTTTGCCTAGACCTACATTATCGATGTTGTTAAATGATAGTGTAGGTAATATAGTCTTTATTAATACAGTCTTATGGTGTAGTGGTAAGTTACAAACTTTGATATGTTAGTGTTGCAGTTCAATTCCAGCTCAAGCATACTTTTAATCCGAACCTCGTACCAGGCCCTGCCACATTAAGTCAATTCTTATCCGATATTTTGAGCTGGCATTTGGACCCAAAATCTTGAATTCTATCCGAATTTTTTTACATAGCCCTGAGGCATTTTCCCAAAAATCTCTCAAATTTATCCGAACATGGGATCAGGTATTTAGTAGGATATTCGGGGGTCCTAGCATGGCCCATTTTATATGGAGTCCCTCAATTAAATCCGGATGTGATAGCGCCGCTTGATTATAATTAGGGAAAGAAGTTTCGCCCTTCGCGTTCGTACGTAACGCCACTTTTTTTAGAGATCTAGTGCGGCAGAACGCGAAGACCAAGTTGAAATTCAGATTTCTGCACATCCTCGGTGCCTTGCGGCAGATATCTGTGTGGTTGACGACCATAGTCAGATCGTCTGCGCTCGTTTGGGGCGGCTATGATTTCTTCTAGGGTGTTGAGTGGAAGGATTTGAATTACCGAATCCTTACACCCCTGACCATGCAATCGATCGGCAGCAGGGACTCCCTGAAATGACCTAAACCCAATGTTGGAAGAAAACAGATGGTCTGTTGCTCTTCCAGGGGACGCCGTGGTAACGTGTCAGAGAACTACGGAATGCCGCTCAACTTCCAAGGCGTAGGATATATCGAATATCTTTATGCGCGATGCATGGAAGCGCTAGATGAGTATTTGAGGCTGCCAGACTTGGAGGTTAACCTATCCCGGCTACCGGCGTACCCTCTTCCGCAAACCAAAAATTTGGACGTGTAAGAATGTCCGACATGGAGCGTTAATCTTAAAAAATCTCAGGCTGTCATGGCGCGCACTGTTCATTTAATTGTGGAGGTGGGTTGTGCAAGACATTTAAAGGCTATTAAGCAGCGTCAAAGCCGCTCTCAATTTCTAAAGGAGTGTGTATAGAAACGAGACCTCGTAAGGCTTAAGTGCTAAAGCTTGAGATGCAATTTGAATTTTGGAGGAGGCAGACTGACGATGTTTTGAATAACATTCGATTGGCAATACACGCGATCAGTACATAATGAATGCGGGATGGCGTATTGGCAACGTACGGGCATTTTCAACTTTTTGTCATGATTAGATTGCTCACAGAGCCCGGATGAACTGAGAGTCTCGGGTCGATGACCGTTGATAAAAATGTTGGCAGCACAATTAGGTTCGCAAATCGTCCCGACTGTTACTTTAAATCAGTTCCTCTTCCATGGCCTTCGGGTAAACATATGATTCTCACAGAATGCACTGTGTGATCACTTGAGAAGTTGAAATTCCAGTGATATAACGGTTTACAACCTTTTTCTTTTGCGAAAAAGAATGAGTGTGTCTCACTGGTCATCTCTCACTCCAGTAATGAAAGCATCGAGATACATCGAGACTGGTCCGGCATTAATGCAGCAAAAGATAGATCGGAAGCAAGAGTCAGTGGTGAGCGAAGCGGACATGAAGGCAGAGGCCCATTGACCACCAGACTTCATTGCACCTAGTTCAAAGTTAATTCGTCATACGACATCGCCGGCATTCACAATGGTCGGTAGGATTGTGCTTTTCTCGACGTCAGTCCGAGGTGACATTATGCAAGGCATTGTTGTTTGAAGAGTGGGTGGTCAAGAGCAGAAGGGATAAATAGGATTGTCCTTGTTGTGACATTGAGGACGACTTGGGAGTAGGTGGTGGACAGCGAAGCTCCCCCCTTTTCCCCCCGACGGTTTTTTTTTACGAGCGTTACGCCTGCATAACA